>AVPN01000033.1:28346-42965 GCA_000695325.1 Pleurobrachia bachei | reverse complement strand
GTGATTCAGCGTATCAAAATTAGTCGGTTACAGTGGTTTTAGTTTGTGGTGTACCTTGCGTCGCTTAGTGTAAAATTTCGCGTGTTACATTTTGCCGGAATCTGCCACGAGGGTGGCAGATTCTGGCCAAAGTTTTTCAGAATTTTCAAAAATTTTCAAAAATTTCAAACAAAAAATTTCATTTGCTGAAAAAAACACTTGGCCGGAATCTGCCACCGTAAGATATTTTGCCTCGTGCCCCATCTCACCACATAGCAGCTAACTGGGGTCGCCTTCTCTCATTTGCCTGCTAGGGACAAAACGTAAAAGCATACTTTCTGGCCCCTAATATGAGGTTAAGGGGTTGGGTTAGTTGGGCGAATGGCGTGGGTTAATTTAAAAACTACATCACTCGAACCACCCACGTGTAAGGTGTGGCGGGAATCTTGGTGGGAATCTTGGTGGGTGGTATTTCGGGATGTTTGGTGGATCAATGAACTTGGACTATGTAATAAAAATTTCATACAGTTATAATCTGAGAGGGAGCCGGGGGAAATCTCTCTCTGAAGAATTAAATGTTTAAACGGTTTCCCTAGAATCTGTCTGGAACAAAGGGCAAAACGTTAGGGAAAATATGGAAACATAAAAGTCAAGGGAAAAGTGCTGTGGTTAAACCGTAGAAGTACCTGATTATGGGGACTTATGGACACATTTTCCCATTGTTTTCAAAACTTTACAGATTTACAGATTTAGCATTTTTATCCCCCACTTGTTATAATGATTAATATCCCTAGTTACGATAAATAATAACCCCAATTTTATGTTCCTGTCAGGATGTGAAAGAGAAAGATATTGACATGGATATCATTCAGCAGATGGCAAACCACTTCGGAACATCACTCTCTGAGATGCACCCCCTTGTAGTCAGTGTACGTGTTATGTCTGTCTGTCTGTCTGTCTGTCTGTCTGTCTGTCTGTCTGTCTGTCTGTCTGTCTGTCTGTCTGTCTGTCTGTCTGTATGTCTGTCTGTCTGTCTGCCTGTATGTATGTATGATATATGTCTGTATGTCTGTCTGTCTGTATCTCTGTCTGTCTGTCTAATATGACTATGTATGTCTGTCAGCGTATTCAAGTCTACCTATTTCAAGGGATCAATCTTTTTACGATTCTCGTCAGCTCGTCTGTCCTATAAGATTTCCAAAATATTTCCCAATAATTTCCATATTTTCAGTGGTCATTTGACAAGTATACCGCGCTGTACCTGTGCATGTTCAAGGCCAAAGAAAACCCATTTTAGCAATTTGATAGGTCCATTGATTATGATACACTTATCAATCTCTATAGTTAGACCCTAATTTGGTTTTGAATGGTATCATTAGCATTATTGGAGCATGACGAGAACCTTTCTCTTTCCTGTCTGGCGGCACCGACCCGATCTGAACGCACTGTCAAAAGGGGGTCTGGTGCTGCAAACTTTTCTATGCATCCAGTATCAGAGTAGTACAATAGTTTCTCCCGTTCTGCTCCACCATTCGCTACCCTTGCTCCTCAACCCTTGAATACTGTGCCGATACCATGTATAAGACCCGGTTACGAATTCACCCCAGTTATAATATTTTGCGGAGGAGTAATTTCATCACCAAGATATAAGACCTGGTGATGAAATCCCCTGCGTCAACGTATATAACTGTGCCAATCCCACAAATATAAGACCCGGTTCTGTATTTCATAGGTTATGGTACCCTGCCGATCGAGTCGCCAGCTCCAGCTACTACACACCCAATCATGTAATAGCAGCTCACACTATATCTTGAGTAAAGCTCTCTTACCATGCTGCATATCAGGAACCGACCGAATCAGGAAATACTGGTCACTGATTGGCTGATATGCAGTCACGTGACCTAAATAACGAGTTCAGATTATTTTTTAATTGTTTCGGTCGGTTCCTGCTGCATATTGATGTCAGCTATCCAACTATCTTGCTGTTCATGTTACTAGCTCCACTGAGATCGCGTTAGCTAGGTATAGTGGACCAGTTACCGCAGTCCGCGATCTATCACAATCTCTAGCTCCTATACTCCACGTGACTCGTGCTCCCCCTCCCCGTCATACTTTGCTGTTTATGTTGCTGGAAAGTGTTATGTGCCATAACCCACCATTTAAAGGTCAATGTCGAAATCTTACCAGCTAGCTCTCAAGATCTCTAGACCCTTCTAGTCCAACCAATCTCTATTTAGTTAATCAATTCCTCTGAGCTGTGCAGCTGTGGTTGTAGTTAATGCTACTTTTATTATGACGCGAAAAGGTCGATTTTTGTCATTTACGTATCTTTTTCTGCTCATTTCTCTTAATTCCGGTCTACAATCTGCACATATGTGGTCAGGTTTTATCCTTATCGAAGGAAACCGTCCTTTTCAAATCTGTGCTATATATTTTTCATTCTTCGAAAATGATCAATATTGGTCATGATGTAACTAATGTTATCTTAAAACAATTCAAACTTACAGAGTAATAATAACTCAACTTCTTCTCCTTCAGTTACGGCGATGTTCAGCACCTCCGACAGTAGTGAAGTTTAAGTTGGATAGGGACCCACACCCATCATTACAACTTGAGTGCTCCGCCCGATCTATTCCCACCTCACCCTGCACAGAGCGGAGAAAGGACAATAGTGAACTTCAGTATACATGTCATGGATATTACAGTAAGTGAGATTACTCTTCCTTGGGTCTTGGATCCCAAAAAGAGGGATAATTGGGGCTGGGATTGGGATTGAATGCTAAGGGGGAGGAAATATGCCGAAGGGACAGTTTCGACGGACAACCTACAGGAGGGGGTTGATCACGACTAGTCAGAGTAGGGCTAGATCCTGTCCAATTAGGGCAGCTCGGACCGAATTAGCCTCTTTCAGAGTATTGGCCTGACAGACCAACCTCTAAAACCAACTTAGAGCGAGTTTTACATTTCAGATAAGGTAACATTGGGTATGATCAAGAACTCAAAGTCACTGGATGAAATCACAACGAAAGATAAGGAAACCAGTCCCTTCTCTGTCATGAACATGACACACAAAGTCAGGTACGTATCGATACGTATCAGGTACAATCTTAATTACATGTATATCACGTATCAGGTGAAGTAATAAATATTTGATGCGTATCACGTATCAGAAGTTTGTATCAGATATCGTTTTAGATCACGTTTCTACTGCTACCTTCTCCACCTTCCAATTGATCCGCATCAATTTCTGTTTTAGTACTTACATCTCTAGGCCAACCACGCAACATAACGATGGTCGCTCATCTAACTTGTATTTTCAGGTCGAGGTCATGTCAGAGTTCGCTTGATAGGCGTCGACACGTGTTTGGCAGTGACGACTCAGCCAAGAGCTCTCCATCTAACTGTAACACAGAGAGCAGGAGTGGGGAATTTGCTGGATGTGGCGGTAGGGTAAGTACTTGTCTACCCACCCCCCCCCCCCCCACGTGTCTAGTGAAACCGATACGAGTTCATTCCAGATCACTCATTAGTTTCATGAGAGAGAATAGTTTTGTCCTGAAACTGCTGCACTCTCATGTGTCACGACCATGTGTTTTGACAATTAAACCCATATTTGTACAAACTGCCCACAAACTGGTCAATAATAGTATTATATATTATATATACACTTAGTCAAAACAGCACAATAAAGAAACTACTGAAGCAAAATATTTATCAAAAACTCACTTCTCGCGTCAACGCACAGTTATAGCAATAGTAAGTTTAAAATTATGGGTCGTTATATTAACTAGTAATCGTCTACTAATTACATTAATTGATCTCGGAAAACGGTGTCAGGCGACTCAAATTAGTTGTTAGTTGGATCAAGTATGTACAGCATTCCATTCTCATTTGCTGCCAATACAGTTCCCCCTGCGGACCTTGAAACGAATGTGAAGGGCTGGGCTCGGTGGTCGTAGAATGTGTATAGGCAGCTACCAGTGCTCTTCTCGTAAATTCTGTAGACGAGGGATCAGGGTGGTTACTGGTTTACATCCGGGAACAAGCTATGCAAACAAAGTGGCATGGAAAGAGTCTCTCTCCCCTCTCTCTCTCTCCCCTCTCTCTCTCTCGCTCTCTCACCTGACGCAACCACACGTTTCTACTGCTACCTTCTCCACCTTCCAATTGATCCGCATCAATTTCTGTTTTAGTACTTACATCTCTAGGCCAACCACGCAACATAACGATGGTCGCTCATCTAACTTGTATTTTCAGGTCGAGGTCATGTCAGAGTTCGCTTGATAGGCGTCGACACGTGTTTGGCAGTGACGACTCAGCCAAGAGCTCTCCATCTAACTGTAACACAGAGAGCAGGAGTGGGGAATTTGCTGGATGTGGCGGTAGGGTAAGTACTTGTCTACCCACCCCCCCCCCCCCCACGTGTCTAGTGAAACCGATACGAGTTCATTCCAGATCACTCATTAGTTTCATGAGAGAGAATAGTTTTGTCCTGAAACTGCTGCACTCTCATGTGTCACGACCATGTGTTTTGACAATTAAACCCATATTTGTACAAACTGCCCACAAACTGGTCAATAATAGTATTATATATTATATATACACTTAGTCAAAACAGCACAATAAAGAAACTACTGAAGCAAAATATTTATCAAAAACTCACTTCTCGCGTCAACGCACAGTTATAGCAATAGTAAGTTTAAAATTATGGGTCGTTATATTAACTAGTAATCGTCTACTAATTACATTAATTGATCTCGGAAAACGGTGTCAGGCGACTCAAATTAGTTGTTAGTTGGATCAAGTATGTACAGCATTCCATTCTCATTTGCTGCCAATACAGTTCCCCCTGCGGACCTTGAAACGAATGTGAAGGGCTGGGCTCGGTGGTCGTAGAATGTGTATAGGCAGCTACCAGTGCTCTTCTCGTAAATTCTGTAGACGAGGGATCAGGGTGGTTACTGGTTTACATCCGGGAACAAGCTATGCAAACAAAGTGGCATGGAAAGAGTCTCTCTCCCCTCTCTCTCTCTCCCCTCTCTCTCTCTCGCTCTCTCACCTGACGCAACCATCAGATCCAGCAGCTACAAAGAATTCCCCACTAAAACATCCCTTCTCCTCAACTTGATCCTGAATTAGCGCAGTTGGAGCATAGTAGAACCTGTACTCCTGCCCTCCATCACTGATGTTGTATCGTACGGTTTTCCCTTCACCTGCAGGCATTGAATAACATCATTATCTCTGTGGACTTGGTACCTACTGCTGAGCTTGTATCTCAGTATCCCTCTCTAGAAAGCAACTTAGCTGAGATCTGTCTGGCAGCGCCAACCCGATCTGAGTGCGCCATGATGTTGCTGCAAATCAAACCGGAGTTTATCTGCCCCAGAAAGGCTCAGAAAAGTCAAAAGAAGCACTTACTATCAACGACGATGTCCTCGATCCTATTATCAGAGTTTGGAACAAATCCAACATGGAAACAACCCTCAGTGAACTTCTGGATGGGCTGGCCAGTTTCCAGGTTAATCAGCCAGGAGCCCTTGTGGCCCCCAATCAGGGCGTGGATTGAGTCATCTGCTACTGCACAGGAGAACATTCGACCACCATATCCGCTGCGAGGTTGGTGGAGTTGTAAATCAAGAATATGGAGGCCATGTCTAGAAGACTACAATCTGACCCCCATTTACCGGGCACGCCTGTTTACCGTGCAAAAAACCTTTCTCTCGAGCAGGTATCGGTAAATCGGGATCCGACAGTCGGACTCCGACTGTATTACCGACTCTGTGGTCCATTACTTACGAGACTGTTCGGAGTTGTTTGGGGTTCTCTGGCTGTGGATCCCAGATGTATCCCATGCTGGCATCGCTATCGTAATTACGGCATTCCACCAGAAGGAGGAACTTCCCGTTTGGGCTAATCCGGACACTCGATGTAGATCCGTCATCACATAAAACTGGGTGGAATGTTAGTGGATAATTAATAATCGAGAAAGGAAGGGAAAGCATGATTCCGGAAGATTATTCAGTAATATAATTACTCCATAAATATGGGGATAAAAGGACAAAGATAGATCGGTGACCTAATTCCTGTGATTCAGGGTGTAGGTTACGTTCCCCAGGGGATTAAAACAGGATGAAGTATTCAAGATGATGATTTACGCTGACCCCGAGTGAATGCAAAGAAAGGGCAAATAAAGTTCTGGAAATTAAAGTTCAAACCATCAACCAGAAACCGACCGAAACAAGTAAACAACCAATCAGAACTTGTTATTTAGGTGACTGGTTATCAACCAATCAGAGACCAGCATTTCCTGATTCGGTCGGTGCAAACCATCAACCCACCTGTAGATTGGGAGACGACCTTCAGCCCGGCAAGTTCCAACATTAAGAATCCGTTCCTAATTCCCACAGCAACATGTTTTCCATCAGGATGCATCGCTCCATCACTCCTGGGGGGAGTTTATTTACGTCTTCCTTCGGTGACAGTACATTATTTTGATAGATGCAGAGCCTATGTGCCGTGTGACGCAACCCTCTCCGATCCAAGGGGTACATAGTAATACCTGCACTCAGCACTGAACAAGGTGTCTACCTGTAGAACATTTCTTCGTGTTCGAGACTATGGATTGGTTGACGGGAGGAGATGCTCCAAACCCTCACAGCATTCCCAGATGTGGTAACAAAGTGATTCTCATCCAGGGTGAATCCCACCCACAGGATCTAAATAGGGATGGCTTGAGTTGAAACCAAAGGATATAAATAGAGGTTTTAAATTCAAAATAAATAGGGTGATTGTCCGCCAGAAGATTTTCTTATGAATTGTGCAGGTGCACATTTGGCGGTGAATATAGTATTTTTGAAGGCCCCTAAGGATTTAAACAGACCTTTTCATTGATAGTTTTAGCGCCTGCTGACAAGGTGTCCGGGTCCGTCCTCCACCTTATGGCCATTGAACCACGGTCACAGGATATCATCGAGTCATCACAATCTGGGGAGGGTGATGTTAAACTTGCACCTATTACAATATCGGTAGCTTACAATAATGCCTACGGTCAATAATGCCTACCATCTAAAACACCTAATTAGAGGTGGAAGGTAGGTAAAACTGCTTGTAGGCATTGTCGTCAACACCAAGTAAAGGGGAGTGGGTAAACTGCAGTTTTGCCTAATGTACCAACTGATCCTTACTTGCTGCACATTTCAAGAATCTATGCAGTGACAAAGTATACCTGGTATCCTAGAAATATTGTTGACACACGACGTATGTCCCTTCAGCCGGGACCCGACAGTCGGACTCCGACTGTATTACCGACTCTGTGGTCCATTACTTACGAGACGGTCCGGAGTTGTTTGGGGTTCTCTGGCTGTGGATCCCAGATGTATCCCATGCTGGCATCGCTATCGTAATTACGGCATTCCACCAGAAGGAGGAACTTCCCGTTTGGGCTAATCCGGACACTCGATGTAGATCCGTCATCACATAAAACTGGGTGGAATGTTAGTGGATAATTAATAATCGAGAAAGGAAGGAAAAGCATGATTCCGGAAGATTATGCAGTAATAGAATTACTCCATAAAAGGACAAAGATAGATCGGTGACCTAATTCCTTTGGGTCAGGGTGTATGTTACGTTCCCCAGGGGATTAAAACAGGATGAAGTACTCAAGATGATGATTTACGCTGACCCCGAGTGAATGCAAAGAAAGGGCAAATAAAGTTCTGGAAATTAAAGTTCAAACCATCAACCAGGAAGACCGAAACACGTAAACAACCAATCAGAACTTGTTATTTAGGGGACTGGTTATCAGCCATTCAGGGACCAGTATTTCCTGATTCGATCGGTTCCTAGTGGTACAAACCATCAACCCACCTGTAGATTGGGAGACGACCTTCAGCCCGGCAAGTTCCAACATTAAGAATCCGTTCCTAATTCCCACAGCAACATCATCACTCCTGGGGGGGGGCGGAGTTTATTTACGTCTTCCTTCGGTGACAGCACATTATTTTGATAGATGCAGACTGCAGAGCCTTTGTGCCGTGTGACGCAACCCTTTCCGATCCAAGGGGTACATAGTAATAGCTGCACTCAGCACTGAACAAAGTGTCTACCTGTAGAACATTTCTTCGTGTTCGAGACTATGGATTGGTTGACGAGAGGAGATGCTCCAAACCCTCACAGCATTCCCAGATGTGGTTACAAAGTGGTTCTCATCCAGAGTGAATCCTACCCACAGGATCTAAATTTAAGAATGTATGTTAGAGTCAAGGCCGGTCAAAGATTTTCTCAGAACGTCTACAGTTGGAATAATACCATACGTTGGGTTGTACTGTTGAGCTATTAACGGAAGGTGTAACTGAAGCCTAAGCTAAGGCCTTTTCATTGACCTTTTCATTGATAGTTTTAGCGCCAGCTGATAAGGTGTCCGGGTCCGTCCTCCACCTGATGGCCATTGAACCACGGTCACAGGATATCATCGAGTCATCACAATCTGGGGAAGGGTGTTGTTTAACATGCACCTATTGCAGTAACCTGCATTCCACCACTTTCTAATCTCTATCCCAACGGATCCCAACTTGCACTTTTGCAATATAATCGCCACTTGCTACCCTAGTTGGTTACTCGAAACCTCTCCCGAGACACCAACGTGATCAGAAAGTAACAGGTGCAGTGGGCACTACTAACTACCCCAACTGATCCATACTTGCCGCACTGAGTACACCTTCCAAAAATATATAACAGAGATGTCAAGCTTACCTGGTATCCTAGAAATATTGTTGACACACGACGTATGTCCCTTCAGCTTGCCCACTTGCTCTCCATTTTGATCATAAGCATACACCGTCTCACTCTGAGGCTCTGTGGCAAAGATTCTCTCGCCCTTGTTGTCATAACAACACGACCACACCCCTCCAAAGGCCCACCCACTAATTGGTGGCAGGGTCACTGAGCGGAGTTCTTGGAGAGATCCGTTGGTTGGAGAGATGGACCATTCCTTTACTTCATCTTCATTGTTACCTGGAAGAAGAGTTATCAATTGTCACCATATATATCGTGCAGTTCACGTATATTTGATATGTTTTAACCCTGTTTTACGGAGTAACCAGTAAGAGAGGTTCAATACCTGAATAGTTCAGGTGTTTAACTAAAAAGGGTAGGTACCTGTTATAATGTAAGGTTTGGTTGGATGAGAATCACAAGTGTAGATGCACCTACTCCCATCATTATGATCCTCAACAACCTGCTCTCCTCCCAAACTCCACCCTTTCACAAAGCCCTTATGGGTACTAAACACCCACCCCGTGGCTGTGTTGTACGTATACTCATACGCTGGATCTTCAACCGACCAATCACGTACACGGACCAAAGTCCCTGGGACATATACCCCGATCATGCCGTTAGTACTATGTGAATCCCATGTGATAGTCTTGTTGTGGTATCCAGTGCCTGCTATCAAGATGTCTTCCCCTCCTTCAACACCCCATCCTAGGTATACGATAGGACCACTGAGAGACTTATCTGTTTGGTAAAGGACCTGACCTGTTTCTATGTCAATACAGGAGACTCCCCCTTGTTCAGTGCCCACAAAGAGGTGCTTCTCGTCCAGGCTGAGGAGCACTGAAAACCCTTCAACTGGAACCTCATGAAGAACTCTACCACTACTCAAATCATAGATAGTTGTACCGGATCCAGCCCGAGCCACTGCGAACACATCACCCTGTTTGGAGGACGCAACACATTTCATACCACCCCCGTTCTCATACTTTGCAATCATCGGATCTTGTGCCACGGGGATGTTTGTCCACCTCAGGGGGTAGTTCTCCTGGACAACCTGAGTTGACACCTCACATGTGTCTTGGTACACGAATGAAGATGGAGGGTGGTTCATGGCGGCACTGTGCACATATTTAGGGTTTTGACGGATGTATCTGGTGTACAGCTGACTGAACTTCTCCCATTGAGCCATGGCATCCTTCTCCTCCTGACTGGCACCTATTTCATCTGCCAGCTCCGTAGCCCAGATAAACTCTTCATTCAAGAGATCCTCTTGACCGTTTAGGATGCGCTCCCTGACAAAGAACACGTTCCTGAGAGTGGTCTTTAGCAGGGACATGTCAACCCTAGATTGGCTACTTGCCATCTCCTGGATGATGTTGAGCTGGTGGGTGACTATTTGGTCGAGGCAATGGGCGTAGTAAACAGACACTACCGGTGTATCATCCTCAGTATTCCAGCCGTCAGTCAGCCGGGGTGAGATGACAGAGAGGAAGAAATCCACCAACCATTGGTGGGTTTCAATATTTTGTTCCGGGGACAGCAGCTTCCGGTCAACTGTGAACTTGAGTTGATCATGGAAAAAGCGGAGGTATCCCCCACCCCCGGCTGCCAAGAAACACGAAATGGAATCATAGATTCTCGCAAAGGAAGCATCGTAAAGTAGACCTCCGTTCTCTCCCATCACAGTTTCCTCTTTGAACTTGAGAAGGTCATTAATCTGGTTTTCCAGCAGTCCATCCTTTGATGCAGCGATGAAACAGCAGACGTCTTTAGTAAACAGTTCCCCGTAGTCAACACACCACTCATCAATCAGGGAATCGAACAATCCCGCGATCGTGTCCGGAAACTTTCCAATCTGAGTGGTAATCTCATCAAAGCGACCATACTTTCGAAGCGCTTCTGACGCTGCTTTTAGGTATAGTGGTGAGGTGTTCTTGGATAGCAGCGCTTCCATTTGGTTTCCCAGCATCTTATCATTGGAGTCCTCACTCAACTTCTTGTTGTACTTTGCTAGAATTCCCCTAACCATCTCTGCCAGCTCCCCCTTGTCCATATCAGTCACCTCCAACAGCATGGCATCAGGACACGCACTCTTGGCGTTCTCGAAAGTTCCATTCTCGGTGTTGAGAGTGGAAATGATAAATCGAATGTTGGGAGGACAGTCGCTCACCAGCCACCACATGCTCCAAGCTCTGACTGCGTGAGTGAATTGGTTTACAGCATCTACAATGATGATAATCTTGGAATCAGGGTTTAGGTTGGCGGCTGCATATATCATTTCATGGTGCTCAGATTGGAGGTCCGCCAGAAGTTCTGGAGGATCTTCCGAGACTCGGTTTTCGCCCTTTGACCGGCGGTATTTCCGGAGTTCTATGTTTAGTCTCCTCATGAGGTTGTCAAGGAAACTGGAACCGGGACAACAATCAACCGCATGGACGAAGACAAAGTCACTTGATTCTTCGCGGCGTTTCAGGGCTTGTTCGGTGATTGCCGCAACTAAACCTGACTTCCCGCAGCCTGGCTCGCCGTGAACGATAAGGGTGTTGGGAGATCCCGTTCCGTTAAGGAAATCCTGGGCCGTTGCAATCATCGCAGACCTTCCCACAAAGCTGTCTGCTTTGGCTTTCATTGCGTTCTCGTGTGAGAGGCGTTCCAGCTCAAATTTGTCGAGGTCACCACTTTTTGTTGCAAAGAAATTCATTTTAACCGCCTCCAGGAGATCATGCTTCACCATTTCTCCAAACTTTTCGATACCCTCCACCTTCCCAATTCCACTTTTCCTTCCCGTCGTATCATTGACATGAGTGATTATGGCTGACCCTTTGTCGGGATAGTATTTATTGAAAATCACGTCTTTCCTCGATGCTAGGTAGCGTGTCAAGTCATCCCTATCATTCCTAAACCCATTAGCTCGATCAGTACATCGGTATTGAACCTGGGATTCGGGTCGGTCCTTGTACTCCTCAAGCGATTGGATGTAATCAAAATCAAAGACCCACCATTGGTTACGGTTGAGGATTTTCTCCCGGACTCATCCTCAGTATTCCAGCCGTCAGTCAGCCGGGGCGAGATTACAGATAGGAAGAAGTCAACCAACCATTGGTGGGTTTCAATCTTTCGTTCCGGGGACAGCAGCTTTCTGTCAACTGTGAACTTGAGTTGATCGTGGAAAAAGCGGAGGTACCCCCCACCACCTGCTGCTAAGAAACAAGAAATGGAGTCATAGATCCGAGCAAATGAAGCATCGTAAAGTAGACCTCCGTTCTCTCCCATCACCGTTTCTTCCTTGAACTTGAGCAGGTCATTAATCTGGTTTTCCAGCAGTCCATCCTTTGATGCAGCGATGAAACAGCAGACGTCTTTAGTAAACAGTTCCCCGTAGTCAACACACCACTCATCAATCAGGGAATCGAACAACCCCGCGATTGTGTCTGGGAATTTTCCAATCTGAGTGGTAATTTCATCAAACCGGCCATACTTCCTGAGGGCTTCCGAAGCTGCTTTTAGGTAGAGTGGTGAGGTGTTCTTGGACAACAATGCCTCCATTTGGTTTCCCAGCATCTTATCATTGGAGTCCTCACTCAACTTCTTGTTGTACTTTGCTAGAATTCCCCTAACCATCTCTGCCAGCTCCCCCTTGTCCATATCAGTCACCTCCAACAGCATGGCATCAGGACACGCACTCTTGGCGTTCTCGAAAGTTCCATTCTCGGTGTTGAGAGTGGAGATGATGAATCGAATGTTGGGAGGACAGTCGCTCACCAGCCACCACATGCTCCAAGCTCTGACTGCGTGAGTGAATTGGTTTACAGCATCTACAATGATGATAATCTTGGAATCAGGGTTTAGGTTGGCGGCTGCATATATCATTTCATGGTGCTCAGACTGGAGGTCCGCCAGAATTTCTGGAGGATCTTCCGAGACTCGGTTTTCGCCCTTTGACCGGCGGTATTTCCGGAGTTCTATGTTCAGTCTCCTCATGAGGTTGTCAAGGAAACTGGAGCCAGGACAACAATCAACAGCATGGACGAAGACAAAGTCACCTGATTCTTCGCGGCGTTTCAGGGCTTGTTCGGTGATTGCCGCAACTAAACCTGATTTCCCGCAGCCTGGCTCGCCGTGAACGATCAGAGTGTTGGGAGATCCTGTTCCGTTAAGGAAATCCTGGGCTGTTGCAATCATTGTAGATCGTCCCACAAAGCTGTCTGCTTTGGCTTTCATTGCGTTCTCGTGGGAGAGGCGTTCCAGCTCAAACTTATCGAGGTCACCACTTTTTGTTGCAAAGAAATTCATTTTAACCGCCTCCAGGAGATCATGCTTCACCATTTCTCCAAACTTTTCGATACCCTCCACCTTCCCAATTCCACTTTTCCTTCCCGTCCTATCATTGACATGAGTGATTATGGCTGACCCTTTGTCGGGATAGTATTTATTGAAAATCACGTCTTTCCTCGATGCTAGGTAGCGTGTTAAGTCATCCCTATCATTCCTAAACCCATTAGCTCGATCAGTACATCGGTATTGAACCTGGGATTCGGGTCGGTCCTTGTACTCCTCAAGCGATTGGATGTAATCAAAATCAAAGACCCACCATTGGTTACGGTTGAGGATTTTCTCCCGGACTTCGTCGGGAAAGTTTCGCTCATAAATGAGCACATTGGGAAAAGGAGCATCCTTCGGTTGGTTGTTAATAGCATGACACGTCTCCAGGGCTGTGATACTGACCTTAAAATCCTCCTCTTTCATCCTATCGATCCAATCAAAATATACCGCCCGCTCGAACTCATTACTGGGGACTAACTCATCCTGGACCCAGCCATACCTCAAAGTCCTGAGTCCCAGGAACCATGGTCTCTGCTCCTTCACTAACCTGCTGTTGTCAATCTGGTTGAGGCATGTCTTTTGGATGTTTTCAAAGGAGTTTGACTCGTTGCTGAGGACTCCCCACCTCAAATCAACCGGGTTAAACCTGATAAACTGGGGTGCCAGGATCCGGTTAATCTCAGGGATAACATTCTTTACCAGGAGGTCCCGCTCCCCATGTGTGTCGAGGAAGGTTGAGGAGACAAAAAGCCGGATCTCGGTCCATTCACCCAGAGCAGGGTCGTAAGGGTCATCTTTCTTGGATTCTCGGGTTGCTAGGTTACTTTCCAGCCACTCCCGAAAACTCATAATGGTGTTGTGAGTCTTCACTCTTCAGGTATATAGTAGTCCTTTGCTAAATATTAATTGGTTGTTTTGCGACGCCAGACCCCAATTTGATTCTCCGATGGGGTCATGGCGCCAGATAGTTAATTGGGGACTTGGTTATAAAAACTACAATTATATAGCTACTGGTATTCACAAGTTAGAACTGACAACAAAATATGTCAAAAGTCAAAAGCGTTGTCGTGGTGAAATTTTCACTGCATAGTGCATTAGTTACAGTAACTGTACAGGCAGTAACAGTAATTGTACAGGCAGTAACAAATGTGGTCGTGTGTCAGTGTAAGAAATTGCAGTCGTTTCGCTGCTCGGCTATGTAAATACTCGCCCAATACCCAATGAGAACTAAGAAGGCAGAAGCGCGATCAAATGCAAAAGCAAGAGAGAAGGAAAGAGAGAAAGAAAGAGAGGGAGAGAGAGAGAGAGAGAGAGAGAGATTTGATTTGATTTGAAATAAATAGATACGTGGAACACAAATTATGCATGCACACACAAAAAAACACAGCGTAAACATGTAATATGGCAGCACACATATAGTTGTCCCGAACTGTCCCTTGCGAGACACTGTAATGTCTTCGAAAAAAAAAACTTTTGATTTGAGTTTCGTAACAGTGCCACAAGCTTGGGGGACAGGTGACGGCTGGTTGTAGAGGAGGTCCACAT
>AVPN01000033.1:9636-27440 GCA_000695325.1 Pleurobrachia bachei | reverse complement strand
AGAGAGAGAGAGAGAGA
The DNA here is from genome assembly GCA_000695325.1 of Pleurobrachia bachei. NCBI lineage: Eukaryota > Metazoa > Ctenophora > Tentaculata > Cydippida > Pleurobrachiidae > Pleurobrachia > Pleurobrachia bachei. The sequence continues at coordinate 27,423 of AVPN01000033.1, read as the reverse complement.
GAGAGAGAGAGAGAGAGGGAGAGAGAGAGAGAGGAGAGAAGTTTGTTGCAGTTATAGCCCAAGGAAGAGCATTATATAATATGTCATTTTGAAATGGGAATAGTAATTTTATTTCCTAGGCTATCTTTGGGTATGCAATTGCTTTCCCCAAATATTATAGCATACCCCTGGCCCTGTACTAAGTAAATAGCAAGCATGGAGAGAGAACAATGTTCTCTCTCACTTTATACATCTCTTTAGGGGATTGGGGTAGGACTTTAAAGGAAACGACGAGGTATTAGGTGTACATCTCTTTGTAACATTTCCTGAGTTACATACAACACCGTTATAGGTCAACGAATTGCAACGAACATGCATGGACTAATAAAATGGCGTATCCGAGCTGGGTAGCTGGTGCGGTAGTAGGGAGAGAGAGACTGGCGAGAGTAGGTAACCCAATTAACAACAATTGGTGTTGCACTGTTGCATGGGACATGTAATATGCATGTACCACTTTTGGTTGGAAACAGGTTAGCCAGCACCTTGTCCTTAGATAACTATAATTCATGAGCCTTGTGGGCAATCCTCTACCCCACGCAGCAGTATAATACGCGACGATGCAATGTAGCCTCTAACGCTCAGATGAGCATCGAGCAAAGCAAGAAGAGAGGGGTCACACATGTACATCGTGAAGACGAGCACCAATGTTTTTAGTGTTACCAATAGGTGCTACGTAGTGTACCATGGAGTGTCAGGTGACGATTTCAAGGAGATAAATATTTGTTTTGTGGGCGAGCAGGAGGAGGGTCGAACAAGGCAAATGCTATCGAGAACAATAATAAAGAAGTGTATTGTACAGCGTATGGCGTTACACACTCACACTGTGTGCTGTTGAAAGCATTTTATGTAGTTACTCAACACACAAAATAGAGTCTATTAATAATGCGGGAATAATGCCAGTTTTGATTGGATAGTGCGCTCAAATCGGGTCGGCGCCAACTTGCAAAGGAAATAGGAATCATGGCTTCCTCGAGAGAGGTATAATAGGCTGGAAGTGTATGAAGTGTAGGTCGAATTGAGTAGAATTAGCACATCACATTGCATGCATTACTCATATCAGACTTTCTCCCTTGCTATCTCAGGTCATAACTTAGGTCGCACTCTCTCAAATTCAAATGAATTACAAACACTAATGGGGGCTTCTTACTCAAGTCTCAAATCACCAGCAACAGTGCCACTCAACCCACACGATGTATCCTTTTAGTTGTCCTTGATCCTGTCTTCTCCCCCTCTCCCAAGGACGAACCTCCCTAACCCCTCTCCCCACCCTTAAGATAGCACCCTGGCATCTCCCCATGCCCAGATAAGATTTTCTATCTCACCTCTCCCACTCTTCCCTTCAAACACGAATTGCTCACATCTCCCCTCCTCCTCCCTGCAGAGACGAAGCTCCCTGACCGAGTTCGTTCGGCACCTCTTCAGCCTCGGAAAGAGATCCAGTATTACATGTGCCGAACGGAACACCGGTCCTCGAAAGGTCAATAAAGCTCTGTATAGTGTGTCAACTACTTCTACACACAGCGCCGAGCATGTGCTAGCGGAACTGCAACGTGCTCTACACATAAAGGGCGTTCAGATCAAAAAGAGCGACAGATTGTGAGTATATTTGTTAGTTCCCCATGGCCAATGGTTATTGATTTGAAAGAAATTTGTTGGTTTGAAACTGAAAAAAGCTGTTACAAGCCTATTGCTCGTTATAAGTGACCCTAACAGATGACCCTCGATTGTTCGTAACTTAATGACTAAAGAGAAAACCTGCCCTAATTTGTTACTTCATTTCAGCCCAAACTATCTGTTAAGATGTACAGCTCTAGCTGAGAAGAGGGGAAAACAAAACATCGTGTTCGAGTTGGAGGTCTGCCACCTACCGAGAATGGACCTTATAGGTAAACCACCTAGTTACCAAAATATAAAGCGACCTAAAATTGACGACTAACGTACCGAAAAAACATCAAAAAGTATTGTGTTTTATAGTTTGTATAATAACGCTTGTTATTGTACACAGGTGTGCGGAGGAAGCGGATGAAGGGAGACACATGGGAATACAAGAAGTTATGTGAAGAAATACTTTCCATCGCCAAGTTATGATGACAAACCACTATACAGGTATGTGAAACAACTGTTTTTGGTCGTTATATTGATGTGCCAGACCTAGCCATGAGCCGGTGTGGAACTAGCATTACCGTTTTTATAGGTGGTTTACTGTAAAGTGATGTTCGCGTGAGATGGTGGAAAATCCCAATATATATTGCCACGTGGATAAAACAATTTGGTTTGGAAAACTCTTCCTGTGTGTGAAATTTGTTAATCGTGCACTAATTAGTCTTGGACATTTCTTGCATTGTTCATGCCGGACACAGTTAAGCGAATCAAGACATTTCCACGTTCCTTCCTTCATGCTACTTGTCACCTTAATGTGGTCATGTACGTCTTGTGTCACCATGTGCCTTTTTGTGTCTAATTCATGTGTCCTATTCATGTGTCATCTATTGTGTCAACTTATATATACATGTATGCCTATATCTGTGCCCTAATAGGGCCCTATTATCTTGCCGCTTGGGGGTGGGGGGGGGAGGGGGTAATGATGTTGCCGGATATGTGTGCCATGCTCTGAATGAAATTCAAGTGTATTTTGCGCCATGGAGTATATTAATGTATTAAATTTCAATTTTGTTAAACATGAATCCCAAAGTTCAGTTTTTGAATTTTATTCTAACAACTCACTGCATTTATAGCAAGTATGAATCGAAATGTATCAAATATTTAACATTTAAAATCACACAACCACTGAATCTTACTACTGTAACATACCTGAACCTAGATGAATAATAATAATTGGGCAAGGAAGATTCGTGGGTACATAGCAATTCATAAATAAGTTGTTAATAACCTCATTACTAATGGATGTCATCCAAAAATTCCAAATACCAGCTCACTGTATATCAAAACGTAAAATCAATTGCAATTATTCGGTTAGATTTAATACTTTCGATGCATCAGGCATCAGCTGTAGCTTCAAATAGTGAGCCATTTCATGACAAGGTAACAAAAACAATCACATATATATCAAATACCTATAACATTAACGAAAATCCTATATTGTTCTAACTACTTATTAAAATTGTACCGGATCTTCTAGATAAGTCTCCCAAAATGACGGATTGTCTGAGTATTCTTCTGAGTACACTGCACAGACATCTGCCGAACCCCCTACCTTTCCTGTGTGAACTCCGCTTGGATTCGCTTTGTAGCATTCGTTTGTTTTTCCCGTGTGGAGAAAGTGTAAGATCCGGATGAGACGTGGTACATAACGCTTTAGTTCTTTCCAAAATCCAAACAGTTCCTCAAATTCTTCATGGATGTGTTTATGACAATCGGTGTCATTGCCACACAATGAACTTTTAAAATTCCCTGTAAACTTTATTTCACTATCCTCGAATACCCGTGATAGGTCCAGGATTGCCTGAAAGGGGGAGATTTCATTGGGGGAGCTGCATTTCAATTAACACTAACATTTCATTGGTTTCAATTTGAAACCAAGCTACAGTTGGATCCCGATTTACCGGCCACTGATTTGCCAGGAAAACCCCTTTCCCCCGACCATCCCGGTAAATAGGGGCCCGACTGTATTCGGAATCTCACCTTTTTTGCACAATTCTGTTTGTTGTAGTCAGTCTTCCAACTAAGAAAGACTTCATTTGAAATGCTGTTTGCAATGTTGTTACATATTTTATCGCTTAGGCATCCCTGAAACGGTTAGTAAACCTGTAAGTAGCCCTGTTAGTAACCCTGTTAGTAGCCCTGTTAGTAACCCTGTTAGTAACCCTGTTAGTAACCCTGTTAGTAACCCTGTTAGTAACCCTGTGAGCAACCCTGTTAGTAACCCTGTGAGTAACCCTGTTAGTAACCTTGTGAGTAACCCTGTAAGTAGCCCTGTTAGTAGCCCTGTTAGTGTATTAGGGTCAACACATAATTGCTACGCCAAAATTTTAATTTTAAACCCAGACACACCGTCGGCTGCTAAAATTCTCTTCCATATTAGTATTACCACAGTAACAATCTAACATGCCATTTTGACGCTGTTAAAATATCGCGTTGGATGACAAAATGATGCGCGAGATTGTGACTGTGTGAATAGGGGGGAGAATTTTGAACAACGATGGTGTGTCTGGGTTTAAAATTAAAATTATAATTTTGATTTTGCCGTAGGTGTGTGCTGACCCTTATATACTTATAGTATCGTAGGTTACCATTTATATTTGTTGAGTTCCCCCTTACTCAACAAGTTTATATTTTCTTATCTGTCAAACTGCAATAGCAAAAAGCACACCTACCATATTCCCTACGCATGAATTATCTTTTGCACCAGTGTTACTTTGAAAATCTTCCAATATCTCCATCAAACCATCCATACACTGGGGGTGATTTAGGGGGGCGTGGTTTAGTAAACCACCAGACATATAGAGATTCAAATATTCCAAGAGAAAATTGAAAGATTATAAAGAGTCAATGAGGAAATGTGTATTAACATTAAACAGAACTGGTATTGTGGCATGGATCATGCTTGAGGCGCACCCGGTGTACCCAAAATCACAGGAGATGCAAAGACAGTGGGACACCCTAGGTAACAAAACGGCCTATACCTCATCTCGGGCCATATTTGCCAGGAAATGGTTAAACTTCCTTGCCATCCGGGTTCTGTTCCCTACGATGTCCTCCCATGCACAAAACAGGTCGTCAGTGAAATTGTGGAAACCCCTTTTCAGCAGCTGAAGCATACAATACTCATTAATTATCCATTTAAAACGCAGTAGAGAATTTACAAAAAACATGGTTTGTGTCAATATGAGGCTGTATGTACAGGAGGTTTTCTACTTACTAGAAACCGACCGAATCAGGAAATACTTGTCCCTGATTGGATAATAACCAGTCACGTGACCTAAATAACGAGCTCTGATTGGTTGTTTACTTGTTTCGGTTGGTTCCTGCTACTTACACATTGAACTCTGTCATAAACAGCATCAATATCTTCTGGAGTGTGAACCTCGCCATTCTCGTTATAGTAGAGGTGCTTTAGAGTTTTGGAAATAACCTTCTTAACGTCACCGTACTTAATTATGGCTTTATTGTTCTGAAGTGACGCACTATCGACTAAGTGCAGGGGAGAATACTGGGAGCCGGAAGCGGAGGAGCATTCAACAACATTTTTCTTAATCGTATACCCAAGTTTGTAGAAGTCATCAGATTTCTGGGGGAAATTGATTGAATTAGTGATAATCAAGGAGTAATACAGCCGTTCTTACTGTTCTTAGCAACTGAGCCGTCAGCAACAACTGTTGTTGCTGCGGCTCAGTTGCTAAGAACAGTAAGAACGGCTGTACATGCTGCCCCTCGGCAACAAAAGTGTGTAATTTTCGAATTCTAACTCAAATATGCCTTTTTGCTTCTCAAAAAGGCATCCGGGTGAATGTCGAAGGCAGGGAAAAGATCATGGAAAGCACTTGGTGACATAGACACCTGGTGCGATCCCCACACACCAGGTGTCTATGTCACCTGCAAGGAAAGCACATAGCAGAAGCAACTCACGATGAACTCGATGACGTGGCACTGATGCTTTTGTTGATTGGTAGTCAGTGTGTTTCTGACAAGATTATCTTGATCATCGACACAACTGTGAGAATGTCCGGATTTGCTCTCTCCCGTCGTCTGCAATTAGAGATTCGTCAATTAATTAATTAATTAATTAGATGTGATCCCCCAGTAGGATGACCCCTACAACCTCACAGCACACTACCCCATCTAGATTCTAGGCCCTTGGCAATTGGCACACAATACCTGAGGGAAAATTGTAAATCCGCTGCTCTTTGTCTCCACATTATTATTCATCATAGTGGCAGGGAATGCTCCGACCAAGTTGTTTAGGTACTCAGCATCGGACCTGGTTCTAGAACTTGCTATTAGGTCGTGGTGTCGCCGAATTAACTTCACTCGTCGACTTGTGTGTATTGTAGTAGGACACTCTTGATTGTACTCCAACAATAGCTAATAAATATTTTGCATGATTATTATTTGTGTTGTCCCACGCAAAATGTTTCTAGGTTGTATCAGTGCTGCTTGTAGTGGGATAACCGTAATGGAATTACGGTAATCCATTACGGTAATCCCACTACAAGCGGCCGTCTAGGTCAACAGACTTTAACTACAGAATATACGGGACACCCTGCATAAAACTTACATGTTCAAAAGTCTTAGAAAAGTCTTTAAATTTTTTCGTGATGTATTTTGGTAATGCACCATCATCCTTTAACTCCACGTGAAAGCCAATGACCTGTCTGTTATCCAGATAAGTCTGGACCTGCAGTTTTCCAGCGTTATTTATATTTTCACCGGCGTTTTTAACAGCAAATTTTATATCTATTAGCGATGTACACCCCTGCTGTACTTACTTTTTGGTTCATTAAGTTAGGGTAATCTCCATCTTTTGGTGTGTCTTGTATAGCCTCGAGAAGGTCACTAATCTTCTGCTCCGATCCATCTAGATATTCTTTAAGTTCAGCCGCCAGGTCATTCAGATTGTTCATGTAGTCTTCTCTTTGGTCTCTCCCACTAAATTCGTTATTACTAGGTTGGTATTTAGTGATCTTTTCGTCCATAAGACTTTTATCCACTGGAAGGTTCCTATCATCTCCGTGAACCATGTTATCCAAGATTTTCACTGCATTTATTTCGTTGTCAGTAGAACCCATTTGGAACTTGTTTCGGTGTGCTCCATAGTGCCGGGCTTCCACTAATAATCCCTGGAGAGCCGTGGACAGAACTGGGAGTGAAATATGGGGGTTAGATCGTTACTGTGAGACAGGAACCGACCGAACGAAGTAGACAACCAATCAGAACTCGGTAAATCGAGGTCCATTAAATCTAAGTCCGGTAAATCGAGATTTGGCTGTTTACCTGTTAGTAATACCAAAACTAATGACATGATCAATGAACGCGTGTGTCCCGTACAAACACAAAGCAATATTAACAAATATAATGGTTCAGCACCAACAACGGAGATATTGAACTAGTTTGATTTGGTTTCAACTCGCAACTTTTTATATGGAGTCAAGATTTCCGGGGCAATGTCGAAATGCCGCGTGAGTGGGAGCTTTCCTGTTGTGATACAGGATGGAAACCGAAAGAGAGGGAGTGGGAGAGATTCAGGAAGTAATAGAGGCTGAGCGAGAAAGTGAGACTGGGAGAGGGAGCGAGAGTGAGATAGAAAGATAGAAAGATAGATAGAGATAGAGAGAGAGGATGTTGCATGATGGGGGCACCGCATTGCTAAAAACTGTCCTTTGAGTAGTGCATTGTTGCAACATTATGAGGAACGGAGGTCCCGGGTCGATATGAGGGGGAGAGAGAGGGGGTGGGTCTGTGGTAGTTGTGGCCGGTACTTCCTTGGAAAGGGAGAATGAGATCTGATCAGGATTCTCAACAACTGTTGTTGCTGCGGCTCAGTTGCTAAGAACAGTAAGAACGGCTGTACATGCTGCCCCTCGGCAACAAAAGTGTGTAATTTTCGAATTCTAACTCAAATATGCCTTTTTGCTTCTCAAAAAGGCATCCGGGTGAATGTCGAAGGCAGGGAAAAGATCATGGAAAGCACTTGGTGACATAGACACCTGGTGCGATCCCCACACACCAGGTGTCTATGTCACCTGCAAGGAAAGCACATAGCAGAAGCAACTCACGATGAACTCGATGACGTGGCACTGATGCTTTTGTTGATTGGTAGTCAGTGTGTTTCTGACAAGATTATCTTGATCATCGACACAACTGTGAGAATGTCCGGATTTGCTCTCTCCCGTCGTCTGCAATTAGAGATTCGTCAATTAATTAATTAATTAATTAGATGTGATCCCCCAGTAGGATGACCCCTACAACCTCACAGCACACTACCCCATCTAGATTCTAGGCCCTTGGCAATTGGCACACAATACCTGAGGGAAAATTGTAAATCCGCTGCTCTTTGTCTCCACATTATTATTCATCATAGTGGCAGGGAATGCTCCGACCAAGTTGTTTAGGTACTCAGCATCGGACCTGGTTCTAGAACTTGCTATTAGGTCGTGGTGTCGCCGAATTAACTTCACTCGTCGACTTGTGTGTATTGTAGTAGGACACTCTTGATTGTACTCCAACAATAGCTAATAAATATTTTGCATGATTATTAATTGTGTTGTCCCACGCAAAATGTTTCTAGGTTGTATAAGTGCTGCTTGTAGTGGGATTACCGTAATGGATTACCGTAATTCCATTACGGTTATCCCACTACAAGCGGCCGTCTAGGTCAACAAACTTTAACTACAGAATATATGGGACACCCTGCATAAAACTTACATGTTCAAAAGTCTTAGAAAAGTCTTTAAATTTTTTCGTGATGTATTTTGGTAATGCACCATCATCCTTTAACTCCACGTGAAAGCCAATGACCTGTCTGTTATCCAGATAAGTCTGAACCTGCAGTTTTCCAGCGTTATTTATATTTTCACCGGCGTTTTTAACAGCAAATTTTATATTTATTAGCGATGTACACCCCTGCTGTACTTACTTTTTGGTTCATTAAGTTAGGGTAATCTCCATCTTTTGGTGTGTCTTGTATAGCCTCGAGAAGGTCACTAATCTTCTGCTCCGATCCATCTAGATATTCTTTAAGTTCTGCTGCCAAGTCATACAGATTGTTCATGTAGTCCCTTCCTTGATCTCTCTCACTTAATCCGGTATTACTAGGTTGGTATTTAGTGATCTTTTCGTCAAGAAGACTTTTATCCACACGAAGGTTCCTATCATCTCCGTGAACCGTGTTATCCAAGATTTTCAGTGCATTTATTTCGTTGTCGGTAGAACCCATTTGGAACTTGTTTCGGTGTGCTCCATGATAGTACCGGGCTTCTACTAATAATCCCTGGAGAGCCGTGGACAGAACTGGGAAGTGAAATATGGGGGTTAGATCATTACTGTCAGGCCTCAACGAGCGGAGCCAGAATATAGTGGTTATCTTGTTATGTTCTAACCCCCTTTTAAATGTGTAGTGTGAACTGTAGTCATAACTTGGCAAGTGGTTATCAGCGTCGCGCCTTTTGGCCACTTTTGGTCAAATTAGAGCGGTTGCTTATGGTTGGTAAATCAAGGTTTGACTGTTTACCTGTTAGTAACACCAAAACTAATGACATGACCAAAGAACGCGTGTTCCGTACAAATACAAAGTAAGATTAACAAATATAATGGTTCAGCACCAACAACGGAGATATTGAACTAGTTTGATTTGGTTTCAACTCGCAACTTTTTATATGGAGTCAAGATTTCCGGGGCAATGTCGAAATGCCGCGTGAGTGGGAGCTTTCCTGTTGTGATACAGGATGGAAACCGAAAGAGAGGGAGTGGGAGAGATTCAGGAAGTAATAGAGGCTGAGCGAGAAAGTGAGACTGGGAGAGGGAGCGAGAGTGAGATAGAAAGATAGAAAGATAGATAGAGATAGAGAGAGAGGATGTTGCATGATGGGGGCACCGCATTGCTAAAAACTGTCCTTTGAGTAGTGCATTGTTGCAACATTATGAGGAACGGAGGTCCCGGGTCGATATGAGGGGGAGAGAGACTGTGGTAGTTGTGGCCGGTACTTCCTTGGAAAGGGAGAATGAGATCTGATCAGGATTCTTAAGAATTAAGGATCTTTATTTTATGGAAGACATAGGGTTGGAAGATACCTGCTCAGGCCTCAGTCAATCTGAAATGTTAATTTCTCTGGCATCCCAACTTGTTGAGTAAGCCCACCCCTTAGTGGGCCCCCCCTACAACCTCACAGCACACTACCCCATCTAGATTCTAGGCCCTTGGCAATTGGCACACAATACCTGAGGGAAAATTGTAAATCCGCTGCTCTTTGTCTCCACATTATTATTCATCATAGTGGCAGGGAATGCTCCGACCAAGTTGTTTAGGTACTCAGCATCGGACCTGGTTCTAGAACTTGCTATTAGGTCGTGGTGTCGCCGAATTAACTTCACTCGTCGACTTGTGTGTATTGTAGTAGGACACTCTTGATTGTACTCCAACAATAGCTAATAAATATTTTGCATGATTATTAATTGTGTTGTCCCACGCAAAATGTTTCTAGGTTGTATAAGTGCTGCTTGTAGTGGGATTACCGTAATGGATTACCGTAATTCCATTACGGTTATCCCACTACAAGCGGCCGTCTAGGTCAACAAACTTTAACTACAGAATATATGGGACACCCTGCATAAAACTTACATGTTCAAAAGTCTTAGAAAAGTCTTTAAATTTTTTCGTGATGTATTTTGGTAATGCACCATCATCCTTTAACTCCACGTGAAAGCCAATGACCTGTCTGTTATCCAGATAAGTCTGGACCTGCAGTTTTCCAGCGTTATTTATATTTTCACCGGCGTTTTTAACAGCAAATTTTATATCTATTAGCGATGTACACCCCTGCTGTACTTACTTTTTGGTTCATTAAGTTAGGGTAATCTCCATCTTTTGGTGTGTCTTGTATAGCCTCGAGAAGGTCACTAATCTTCTGCTCCGATCCATCTAGATATTCTTTAAGTTCAGCCGCCAGGTCATTCAGATTGTTCATGTAGTCTTCTCTTTGGTCTCTCCCACTAAATTCGTTATTACTAGGTTGGTATTTAGTGATCTTTTCGTCCATAAGACTTTTATCCACTGGAAGGTTCCTATCATCTCCGTGAACCATGTTATCCAAGATTTTCACTGCATTTATTTCGTTGTCAGTAGAACCCATTTGGAACTTGTTTCGGTGTGCTCCATAGTGCCGGGCTTCCACTAATAATCCCTGGAGAGCCGTGGACAGAACTGGGAGTGAAATATGGGGGTTAGATCGTTACTGTGAGACAGGAACCGACCGAACGAAGTAGACAACCAATCAGAACTCGGTAAATCGAGGTCCATTAAATCTAAGTCCGGTAAATCGAGATTTGGCTGTTTACCTGTTAGTAATACCAAAACTAATGACATGATCAATGAACGCGTGTGTCCCGTACAAACACAAAGCAATATTAACAAATATAATGGTTCAGCACCAACAACGGAGATATTGAACTAGTTTGATTTGGTTTCAACTCGCAACTTTTTATATGGAGTCAAGATTTCCGGGCCAATGTCGAAATGTCGCGTGAGTGGGAGCTTTCCTCTCCCAAACCGAAAGAGAGGGAGTGAGAGAGAATACGGAAGAAATAGAGGCTGAGCGAGAAAGTAAGACTGGGAGAGGGAGCGAGAGTGAGATAGAAAGATAGAAAGATAGATAGAGATAGAGAGAGAGGATGTTGCATGATGGGGGCACCGCATTGCTAAAAACTGTCCTTTGAGTAGTGCATTGTTGCAACATTATGAGGAACGGAGGTCCCGGGTCGATATGAGGGGGAGAGAGAGGGGGTGGGTCTGTGGTAGTTGTGGCCGGTACTTCCTTGGAAAGGGAGAATGAGATCTGATCAGGATTCTTTAGAAAGTTATCGTGAATGTGATCTGATCAGGATTCTTAAGAAAGTTATCATAAATGAGATCTTGTCAGGATTCTTTAGAATTAAGGATCTTCATTTTATGGAAGACATAGGGTTGGAAGATACCTGCTCAGGCCTCAGTCAATCTGAAATGTTAATTTCTCTGGCATCCCAACTTGTTGAGTAAGCCCACCCCTTAGTGGGCCCTTACTCAACAGATCCCAACTGTTCTTCTCGATAGAATCAAACAGTGTTCCCGTGATCAGACCCCAGTCCAAGAGGAAAATTCAACCATAGTTTCATAACCAATCCAAACGACAGCACGAAAAAACACCTCTTATTCTTCCCTACAATAATTGATTGTTTTAGTTTGTTCGTTAACTTCCATAATGTATCCTAGGAATCTTTGAATTACCAAAGGAGATTAGGTCATTGGAAATATTTTTATCCTGCTATATAAAATGGAGTTCCTGGCCTAATGCAGAGTCACACTGGTAAATGGGCGCCTTAACCGCGGTTAACCGCGCGTTCTGGAATTCATGGGTAAATGGCAGTGTCTTATTGTTAGTTTACGTCATTCAGGAGAGAGAATGAGGATCTGTTATTATTAGCCGCATACATATAATCAGTGAATAGGTCTTGATTTCTCCTTCCGGCTGAAGAGAGAAACCGAAAATCATTCGCTATGCCCGTCCTAATTATTTTATCGCATCCAAGGAAGCTGTAATGATTCGGAATTTCCGTTTTCCGAATACAGGACAGTTACGATCATTTTGTTATTTTGTAACATTCCTTCTTTATGTTCTGCTTATAATTATAGAGAGATCAGTTCGCCACGTACAGGGTATCTGTATAGCGCGACGTGCCCAAGAAAGAGATAGAGAGAGCTATAGAGCTAGATAACATTGGGGCGACATATCGACGTACGTGCAGGTTGGAGGAGGGACGGTTTTTACTCACTGTCCAGATTGCACCGTATTGTGGGCGTGTATCTTGGTGGAGCAATAGAAAAAGGACTGTTGGAGGTGGTTGAATGTCATATGGAGAAAGAGGGATGTTTAATATCAGACATATAGATATTAATCTAAACAGATCACATGTCTTATCTCATAGAGTTTGTCCAGTGAGAGATTTAGTTGTCTAATGGGTGCGTCAAATATTGTCATTTTTCGTGCAAACCATCCCACAACTCCACCTATCTCTATCACTTTAAATAATTCCCTCTCTCTTTCTCTCTCTCTCTCTCTCTCTCTCTCTCTCTCTCTCTCTCCCTCTCTCTCCCACCCTCTCCACCCCTAACATCACGGGAAGATGTCCCTGATCCTGAGCTAGAATTAGCTCAATTGAGCTAACGATAGACACGACAATGACAAGACGGATGAGAAGGACGAGGAGGATAAATAACGGACAATATCATGTCCGATTCAAAAGCTGTCAAGATGTCCATCTTTCGTGTCATTCTACCAGTTTTGGTATTCATCTCTCCTGCAACAAATGGGTAAGAAGAATTGTCTTGTGTTCGATTTTTTCCAGTTGTAGATTTTTGACTTGGTGATGCAATCCCCTATCAGCCCGGTGTATGAGTGATTGCGTCAAAGTTTTGACCTACCCAGAAAGAATCTTCTAGTAAAACTCTTTGTTACGGGTTGGGCACCGTGAACCACGTCAACCATTGGGAAATTAGTTTCCAAATTGAACTTTTAGTAGTTTTAGAAATGAAGTTTTTCCATTTCCTTTCCCTAACATATAATTTCCAACCCACAATTTCCTATTTTCCAGGTTAATCACGTGGCCCCTCAAAACGACTGTCGGTCTCCAGGCTGAGGCTCTCAATGAACTAACGGGAAATAGGAACGTCTATGCCAGTAAGTGTGCAAAATAGTTTTTGAGTTGAACACACATCTGACATCTCAGATGTCACATCTGACATCTCTCTACAGGGGTTGCTATTTCATAAATTTCAAGATGGGCTAATGAATCATTGTGCAGGTCCATGGGGATGTCTTCTGGGTCAATTTCCGATGTTAGAACCAGGGCTAGGTCTAGAGCTGTCGAATCGCATCTAACGGTCTTGGCTGAAACTTCATATACTCGTAGTTGAACACTAAATGAAGACCCTACAAGGTGATTTTAGTAAATATTTGGAATATTTTTTAATAAATTTTAATTTACGCTTATAAATCACTCTGCCCGGCTATTTGAGGTGCCCTGGAGGCCAATTTTCGGTGTTAGGGCATGAGATAGTCCTGCAGATGTTGGGGGTATAGTTACCACAATTCTTAACAATTTTTTACAATTTTTATCAATTTTTATCAATTTTTTACAATTTTCTACAATTTTCCACTATTTTAAAAACCCCGCTTGCGATCCTTAGCGGCTGAGTGGTTTTGGCTGAAACTTCATATACTCGTAGTTGAACACTAAATGAAGACCCTACAAGGTGATTTTAGTAAATATTTGGAATATTTTTTAATAAATTTTAATTTACGCTTATAAATCACTCTGCCCGGCTATTTGAGGTGCCCTGGAGGCCAATTTTCGGTGTTAGGGCATGAGATAGTCCTGCAGATGTTGGGGGTATAGTTACCACAATTCTTAACAATTTTTTACAATTTTTATCAATTTTTATCAATTTTTTACAATTTTCTACAATTTTCCACTATTTTAAAAACCCCGCTTGCGATCCTTAGCGGCTGAGTGGTTTTGGCTGAAACTTCATATACTCGTAGTTGAACACTAAATGAAGACCCTACAAGGTGATTTTAGTAAATATTTGGAATATTTTTTAATAAATTTTAATTTACGCTTATAAATCACTCTGCCCGGCTATTTGAGGTGCCCTGGAGGCCAATTTTCGGTGTTAGGGCATGAGATAGTCCTGCAGATGTTGGGGGTATAGTTACCACAATTCTTAACAATTTTTTACAATTTTTATCAATTTTTATCAATTTTTTACAATTTTCTACAATTTTCCACTATTTTAAAAACCCCGCTTGCGATCCTTAGCGGCTGAGTGGTTTTGGCTGAAACTTCATATACTCGTAGTTGAACACTAAATGAAGACCCTACAAGGTGATTTTAGTAAATATTTGGAATATTTTTTAATAAATTTTAATTTACGCTTATAAATCACTCTGCCCGGCTATTTGAGGTGCCCTGGAGGCCAATTTTCGGTGTTAGGGCATGAGATAGTCCTGCAGATGTTGGGGGTATAGTTACCACAATTCTTAACAATTTTTTACAATTTTTATCAATTTTTATCAATTTTTTACAATTTTCTACAATTTTCCACTATTTTAAAAACCCCGCTTGCGATCCTTAGCGGCTGAGTGGTTTTGGCTGAAACTTCATATACTCGTAGTTGAACACTAAATGAAGACCCTACAAGGTGATTTTAGTAAATATTTGGAATATTTTTTAATAAATTTTAATTTACGCTTATAAATCACTCTGCCCGGCTATTTGAGGTGCCCTGGAGGCCAATTTTCGGTGTTAGGGCATGAGATAGTCCTGCAGATGTTGGGGGTATAGTTACCACAATTCTTAACAATTTTTTACAATTTTTATCAATTTTTATCAATTTTTTACAATTTTCTACAATTTTCCACTATTTTAAAAAACCCGCTTGCGATCCTTAGCGGCTGAATGGTTTTGGCTGAAACTTCATATACTCATAGTTGAACATCTTATGAACACAATGTAAAATGATTCATGTAACTATTTTGAAGAATAGCAACCCCTACTGTAGAGTCTACAGTGTAGACGCATAGCTACATAGGAGACTGGGCGAATGTTTCTGTATACCTTTCCCTCGAGGGATGGACGATGGTACTCTTTCTTCTCAATTCTCAGTCTCAATCACCCTCTTCCCCCCAGCCTGCAATTACGTACTGTTTACGGAACATGTCGACTATGATACAGCCGCAAAACGTTGTCAGGACGTTACACTGAGCAAAACAACTACTGTAGGTAGGTTATAAACCCTCACATTATTATTTTGTTTTTGATCATGGACGTTCAATAGGTGGTGAAATCTCTGAAGGAATAGTAAATCCTTAATTTACCGGGGCGGATCGATTTCCCCTTATTTGGATTTTCTACGGATTCGGTTATTATCAGTCATACCGAACCCTCACACCCTGTCCCTCACGCGGTGTGTTGACTAAAACTCTACAAGTTTGCACAAGAGACATTTGAGATGTACCGTTAATAATATAATTCTCTGATTTTAGGTTCAGGTACCCTGGCTACAATTGATAATGAACAGAAGAATGATGAGCTTAGTGATCTGATGAAGGTCGCCTTTGGACCTTCTGTTGGTGCCCGAGATTGATGTAAGTGAAAACCCCCAAACTGAGACTCATCTAGACTCAGGTAGAACCTGAGTACTGGTTGTACAATATCTTAATTTAAGTTACTGTTTATATGGAGTTAATTAATTTGATCATTTAAATTTCCCTTTTTTACCAGAGGAAGAAGTACCATGATGAGAATTGGTGTTGGATTGGTCTTCACAAGATTGGAAACCTACTGAATGCTCCTGGCAGCTCCCTCACCCTCGCTGAAATGAAGGTAGGAACAAGTAAACAACCAATCAGAACTCGTTATTTAGGTCACGTGACTGGTTACCAGCCAATCAGTGACCAGTATTTCCTGATTCGGTCTGTTCCTAATCCTAGCTAATCTTGCCATGTTCGACCCCCTCTCCCCGCAAAATGGGTTTGACTTTGAACAACATCTAATCTAGACTTCTGAATGGCCTTCAGTGTCCCAACAGCAGTCATTATGTAAACCGGGATCCTGGATAAATTAGGCAGTTATTGGGGTATCCCAATATCTCCATGCAAATGATATACTGATATACTAGCAACCCTAGGATAGCAGCTATGATAGCAACTAGGATATATGAGCTATTATATGCCCCGGGTCAACCTGACTATACCAAACATGGATCCAGGATACCCTGCAGTTATCAAAATTACCCAGCTGATCGATCATGATCACTTCAAGTGTCCGGGTTACTTATGATTTCCCTAGCAGTAATTAATAAATGGGGATTGGTAACCCCGGTATTAATAACTGCTAAGGAAATCGTGACATCATACCAGATATAGCTCAGCACAGGCCACAGAATCACGCTTTTTATATCCGTGCGATAACAATAATACGATAATGAATTATGACCCGTCCAGGAACAACAATAAATTATGACACCCAACCCTTTTTCGGGGCATGGAGAGAGAGGGTCGAGGCACCCCGACCCCCCATTGTGTGCAAAATACACAGTGATCACTCTGTAACTTGCTTATTATACTAGTTAGACTGTGTTTCGTTAGAACATAACAATATGTAGCTAAGTAACCCCATGTTATTTCCCTTAAGAGTGCAGCAAAGAAATTGAAGGGTAAATCTACGACATCTGATTGGATGTGGGAAGATATGAGCCCTGCAGATGACGATTGGATGAACTGGGATAATGTATGTAGTACAAATAATAGGACCAGTCTGCAACCCACCCCTCCCTCTTATGACACCCTCCCCTCCAGGATCAGCCTGACCAGTTCCCTGATAACGATATGAACACCCAAAACCATGTGAGGATGTACAAGAAGGGTCTTTGGGATGACAGCTTTGATTACAAAACCAGTCCATATGCTTGTGATTATACAGGTGAATATAATGGTGCTTTGGATCGTGACAAATTTGGCATGACCCGCCCCTAAAACGTGAACTACAATTAATGTAATGATTCACAAAATTTAATAGCAAATTGAAGATCTAAAAGTAAATCGATTAATTAATTTGGTAATATCCAGATTTAACTAACCTACTCACCCCCTGCACAGGAAAGTACATTCTTGTCGAAACAAAGATGACTGTTTCCAACGCTGAACAAGCCTGTGCTGCTGCTGGTCTTACCCTTGCCAAAGTCCGCAGGTATTTTATGGGCACAACCTGTCTGGCGCCGCCGACCATATCTGAGCGCACTATCTCGCGTTCAGATTAGATTTAGAGAATAAATTTGGGTCTGGCGCCGCTATACAGGGCACAACTAATATGTGGCATGAACCAACAGAATCAGAGTCAGCCAAAATAAATGATCTACCTCTCCTCCTGATCCCCCTCCTTACTAGCCTGCTTCCATAGCACATTTCTCGTGTTTTCAGTGTGTCAGATAATGAAGAACTAACCCAAGCAATAAACCTGTTCATCCCTCAAGAATCTGAG
>AVPN01000032.1:138563-151607 GCA_000695325.1 Pleurobrachia bachei | reverse complement strand
TCACACGACTGGTTATCAGCCAATCAGGGACCAGTCGTTATCGGTTATTAGTTTAGGTGATGAGAGTTATAGGCAGGAAAGAAATGCAGGCTCCAGCTTTACTGACATGGCTAGACAGTTATCATTCATAAACCCAGTCTAGGCTATATCTTATCTAGATTATAGACACGCATATCTAAATGGGATCTAAAAAGAAACCCACATCTCACTTGACACGTACCTGCTAGGTCCGACACCCACATACATCT
This sequence comes from Pleurobrachia bachei, assembly GCA_000695325.1. Taxonomy (NCBI): domain Eukaryota; kingdom Metazoa; phylum Ctenophora; class Tentaculata; order Cydippida; family Pleurobrachiidae; genus Pleurobrachia; species Pleurobrachia bachei. Next base: position 151,359 of record AVPN01000032.1, on the reverse strand, counting down.
CCATGAACTCAGATCCACTAATGGACAAGAAGGGAACACCCGCCTCTCCTGCAGTTGCCTTCGCTAGCAGTGTTTTCCCAGTACCAGGGGGTCCCTAAAAGGGAAAAAAGGTTTAAACTTATATAACAATCAGTCCCTAAAACAAATTATGTGTGATAATTGCAATTACTTGATCTGCGAAGAGTGCTTGACAATGGAATATAGTGTTCGAATTCGAGAGCGTGTACACTCCTTTAACATTATAGCTGTTAGAAAACTGGTCAATTATAATAAGTGTAAGGATGAGACCTGCAGTGGCACTTACTGCTTGCCTTGCGATCGACCCTGTCTAACCGTGCCCCGGTTTGAACAATACAACTTACTGTCAGGATGGCTCCCCGAGGAATCTTTGCACCAAGTTTATGGTATTGTTCCGGGTTTTTTAGGAAGTTTACAAACTCTAGAATCTCCAACTTAGCCTCATCACACCCAGCTACGTCCTTGAAACTTATCTGAAAAATAAGACTCGATTAATCGGAGTAGAGGACGCTGCAATTTTCATTTTGGACTAAGTTGGGAAAAAGTTGCTAGAATTTCAACCCACAGTTTTAGCAGAGGCATCAAAAACTCGATGGGCTCCTTTCTTGTTTTGTCCCATCATCTGTCCCATACCGGGCATATTCTTCATACTCTGCATACCCCGCCGAAAGAACCATACGGCGCCGAGTAGAAATAGTATGGTAGGTAGAGCATCGAGAATTAGGTTACTGAAAAAAGTTGTGAGTGTTATCTAGTAGGGGATTATATATTTATCATTCTGGCTTATTCAAATTGGTCACTCTTGTCAGTTTTCACTTGTTGCTCTACCCACCTAACATTTGCAGTGTCGTTGTATCTCACTACAGGCCTATCTTCGTAGGGTACCCTGAAGTCTGCATACGTCTGTTGGAGCGAGGAATCGAATGAACCTGAAGGGGATAATACCTAGTACCAACTCCGAGAAGGACTTGTTGAGTAATTACTCTTTACTCAACAAAGTCAAAAAAGTGTCAAGTGGGGGGGTCTCTCGCAAGCCGGCGGTGCTTATCTCCGATTCATAGTCCTAAGCCACTCCGTACCTACCCAATAAAGTAGGCCAGATATTACTTACCCACACGACCAATATTGACACTCAAGCTCTTCCCATCTTTCAGCTTAGCAATCGCTGAACTTGTCTTCCCGTTTACTGGTGTGTTAATTGTTATCGACACAACCTGAGTGTGGTGGTTGTTATAGTACCCTCAACACTATTCAAACATTTATTTGATCCATTATTTAAAATAGTGGTGAATTAAAACTTCCATACAAGACCCTAAATTCTAAAAGATGGAACATACAAATAACCACGGTTCATCAACTCACATTTCTAGCTGATACGTGAGTACTAAGGAACTCAGCTGCACTAATCTCGTTGGCCTTCTCCATCTCACTGCCCAGATACTTGAGGATCATGTAGCTGACAAAAAGGGTTCCACCAATCGCCATCCAATCTGGGGACGAGATGGTGCTTGTTAGGAAATTGGCTGTTTTACTTATTTCGGTCGGTTCCTGGTGCTAGTATAATAGGGGGATATCAGGGTGGGGTCATCGGGGTGAGATAGTGTCTAGAGGAGCTTCCACACAGACATGGAGATTAAAATGGTGATCTAACAGAGCTGTAGTCTTTATACCATATACGAAAAGTATTCTTAATTTAAACAAGCCAAAATATTTTGGTAAAAATACCACTCTTACTTGGTTGATTTCCGTCTGAGCCTTTTTCCTCTCCTCCTCCCTTTTTCTGATCTTTATTGTCTTTCTTGCCCGATTTGGGCCAAAGAGATTCACTCAAAAATGATATCGCTGAGAATAAAATGTTAGGAAAGTGAGCGACGTAACAGTCATTTGTAGTTTGACAGGGGCATACTACTAGCACCTTCCAAAACCCATTCTCTGTTTCGAATATTCTGGGAAAAAAGAGGTGATATATTAACAATTAACAAGTCCCCCGCCCCCCCCCAATAAACTATAAGCTCAGAATGGCAATCATAGTTCAAGATATTGCACCCGGGTGCTTGCCAGCACTATGATTTCACTTACATCTATTCTGTTCTAAAATAGCTTCTGCCTCCTTTATCTTTTTATCTGTTACACTCTCAGGGTTGTTAACACCGTCACTCAGAGTCTTTATAGCTGTAAAATGAAATTGTGTCAAACAGCGCATCTTAGCAAACAATTACAGACCCTGGTGTAATGTAATAAGTAGAGTCTACCAGTATCTGGTAGACCCATTATATATCTCCCCTTCTATGGACCTAAATATATCAAATATATAATACCTTGGTCGACCATGGGGGACATGGGGGAAAATGCAGCCGCATCATTTTTGAATTTTTCATACAACTCCTTTCTCCTCTTATTGTCACTTGAAAAGTATCGAGTAGTTATGAGGGGTGTCTGGTTGTACTGGTGGGCTGCTACTGTGGCTGTTCGAGGTACTGAGGTGATGTGGCGTCTACACGCTCGCCACACATGTCGTGCTAACATACTAACATGGGGTAACAGAGTTAGAATTAACCTTCGGGGAGCGAGGGGGCCTGGATTGAGTTTTTGATAAAGCAAATATATCGAACCGAATGTAGAAAGATGTAGGGAGAGATTCATTAGATAGGAAAGAAAAAACAGCAGTTATGTGAAAGGTGAAAATACAAATAATTAAAACGGTGTACTTGTCACACAATAAATATTTAGATAAAAAACCCTAAATATATTTGTCATACTACATGAGAATGTGTAGTAGATATAGAGTCAATAATTATAATGTATTGCATTTATCTCTGGTATTATCTGTTCAATTCTACTCGGATTGACTCCAAGCAGCAAACCTCTCGTATACAAGCTGCTGATTCATGTAGGTCTGTGACTGAAACAGAGAGGTTGAAACATTATTAGCTGAAACATTTGTTACCATCTCACTGAATAACAAACCCCGGTTTTCAAGACAGCTATTTCAAATTTACTTAATTAATTTCACTTTTAATTAACTAAATCCACTTACCCCTGAGGCAGGTTGAGTGTAAATCTCTACACTAGGTTTGTCCCCCTGGCAGGAGACAATCCTGACTTTAACCAGGCAATCCTTGAGGTTTTCCTCAAGGAATTCCGCGGCCTCCTCGGGCCAACAGGGGTCCTCGGGTAGCCGGGTTATGTTAGCAAGGGAGCAGTTAACAGCGAGAGATGGGAGTGTTTGGTAGTAGTTGCTGGGGAAGAAAGTATTGTCAGGGACGGGTGAACTTAATATTTGAAACAAGAACAATTTCACAGTCCCCTTTGTGAAATAAATACGTTTTCCCCGCCCAGATGGTCTTTAGTGAGATTCTCACTGAGACTATGAGATATAGTAACGGTATTCTTGTGGCATAAAACTAAGTCTAACTAAGATCCTTACTCAAGGGTGAAGAGATGTTCCACGGAATGAAGTGTCCCAAAGTCCACAAGTCTGACCGAGTGAACATCAGTTCCCACTTTCTCAACACATCCCCTGTACGCTCGTCCCTCAACCATTACAGCACATACCGTTCCCCGGGTAATCTCTTTAGGTGGAATCACAGCTGTTCTCAGGTTATGGAGTTTCCTGTAACGATAGTAGTAATGCGTGACCGGAACAGAGAGGCCTGGTCAACACAAAAAGTTGTATAACTCTGGCAGTTGTTCGAGAAGAATGGCGGTGCGCGCGATGAGCTCTGTAAAATGTTTCCCGCGCGTTACCTGCCAAGTGTATCCGATATATTGTCCGTGAGGCTGCCCAACATCTGGACATAGCTGTATCCGGTGGGGCTGAGACACACCTGGATCCACACAGATTCCGGTGATAACACATGTGTTACCCTTCCCGTTATCGTTTCGTTTTCCTTGAATTGCACCTGCTTTAGGACACCTGGAAAATGATAACACCTTGGTAACGAGATCTGGAAACATTTGGAATGATCTAGAACAGAGCAATACCAAAAAACCCACCTTGGACAGCTTTCTCCGGGCTCCAATGGATTAGATCCATACACTCACAGTCAGCAGGCATCATACTGGTCACTCTAGCCACCGCGTCCTCGACCTAAAATTGAGAGATGTACACACATTACTGGAATTACACAGTGGTAGAGAAGCATATAACATGCATAATATCAGATTTTTTAATCAGGTTTCAAAAACACCTAAACCATTGATTTGATGTATAGTGGGAGAGAAGAGTTAGCACCACCATTGGGTGTTCCCAATTAATTAACCTGTCTAAGGGTTCCAGAGATGTAGAGGCGCTGTGTAGGACGCTGGTTGTCTCTCCGTGATTCGAATTTCAACTTGGCGCCACTTTCCTCTTGCAGGGCTTTGATTGTTCGGCCACCCTTACCTATCAGCTTTCCTGCAGAAAGAAGGAAATAGAGAGAGAGAGAGAGAGAGAGAGAGAGAGAGGAGATAGCACAATATTGTAGTGTTCTATGACATGTGATTATATCGTACCGAACTCTGCCGCACGGAAGTTTGTTCTAAGCTATGGTGGGTTTTGAAGTATCAAGCTAACCCAAATCCCTGTTACCTAGGAGCATGGCACTGTCCACAAAATTCTACTCACCCACGGCCTTCGATGGAATATTAAAGAGTTGTTGTATTATCTCCTGAGACGCATAGATTGACCCTCTGACTTGTTGTTGGGGTTGTTGGTAAGTTCTGACTGGTGTATCACTATTTCTAGCTGGTGTCTCACCAGACGGGGTTGAGTAGGGAGAGGGGTTGGGTGTGGAATAGACAGAATTATCATTGCTGGCTCTCGACATTCCACCGTAGGATGGTGGTTTTGTTGGGGTGGTGTTGGATAAAATGGGTACTAAAGGGGGCGGTGTAGACACTGCTGCAGCTCCATTAGAATGGTATTCATTAGTGGCGGCAGGTTTCTGTGGGGTCTGGTGTGATGTAACTACTGGAACTTCAACTTCTGGATCTTCTACCAAAAAACCCACCTTGGACAGCTTTCTCCGGGCTCCAATGGATTAGATCCATACACTCACAGTCAGCAGGCATCATACTGGTCACTCTAGCCACCGCGTCCTCGACCTAAAATTGAGAGATGTACACACATTACTGGAATTACACAGTGGTAGAGAAGCATATAACATGCATAATATCAGATTTTTTAATCAGGTTTCAAAAACACCTAAACCATTGATTTGATGTATAGTGGGAGAGAAGAGTTAGCACCACCATTGGGTGTTCCCAATTAATTAACCTGTCTAAGGGTTCCAGAGATGTAGAGGCGCTGTGTAGGACGCTGGTTGTCTCTCCGTGATTCGAATTTCAACTTGGCGCCACTTTCCTCTTGCAGGGCTTTGATTGTTCGGCCACCCTTACCTATCAGCTTTCCTGCAGAAAGAAGGAAATAGAGAGAGAGAGAGAGAGAGAGAGAGAGAGAGGAGATAGCACAATATTGTAGTGTTCTATGACATGTGATTATATCGTACCGAACTCTGCCGCACGGAAGTTTGTTCTAAGCTATGGTGGGTTTTGAAGTATCAAGCTAACCCAAATCCCTGTTACCTAGGAGCATGGCACTGTCCACAAAATTCTACTCACCCACGGCCTTCGATGGAATATTAAAGAGTTGTTGTATTATCTCCTGAGACGCATAGATTGACCCTCTGACTTGTTGTTGGGGTTGTTGGTAAGTTCTGACTGGTGTATCACTAGTTCTGGCCGGTGTCTCACTAGACGGGGTCGAGAAGGGAGAGGGGTTGGGTGTGGAATAGACAGAATTATCATTGCTGGCTCTCGACATTCCACCGTAGGATGGTGGTTTTGTTGGTGTTGTGTTGGATAAAATGGGTACTAAAGGGGGCGGTGAAGACACTGCTGCAGCTCCATTAGAATGGTATCCATTAGTGGCGGCAGGTTTATGTGGGGTCTGGTGTGATGTAACTACTGGAACTTCAACTTCTGGATCTTCAACTTCTGGAACTGGAACATTTTGTTGTGGAACCTCGGTTTCTTTTTCTAGAACCTCTATTGGGGATGCTTCAACAACTGGAGTTCGATCTTCAACTGATGGGGTTGGTTCCTCAAGATCAGTGGTCTCATTGCTCGTGCTAACTGTAGATTGAGTATTCGCTACTTGCTCACTTGATATTACTGGAATGCTATCATAATCTTCAGTTCCGGCTATTTCTGAAGCGACTGGTTGCTGTTCTTCCTTGTTTCTTGGTACAGTACTCTCCGCAACCACCGTCTCTTCAGGTGATTTATCCAACTTTCGTATGTCCTGGCCCGCATATTTCACATCATGCATGAGAACACCTCCCTCACTAACCCTCGCTTCAATCGTTCTACCACTCTTAAACTCGTTATCCCTTTTGATCTCCTCAGGATCGGGTCGTGGTTTGAATCCACTAACCCGCTCCTCCACAGGACTTTGTGCCCGTTTTCTCCTCCGCTCCTGTTTGGTAGGTTTGGCCATCCACCAAAGGAGGAGAGTACCAGCAATAACTGTTGTTAGACCTGCCGCGATCTGGTACTTTGTATCCATGATGGGTCTCGAACTCCTAGGTAATGGTAGAGGTTTGAGTTTGGACGGTTTAGTATATTAGTATTATATATATATATATATAGGGTGAGTTAAACACAAATTATTGTCATACTGTTAATGGCGAAAAATAAAGTTAAAACAGGTAACAGTAAAAACAGTGATAAAACGATCAATATATTAATTCATAACAAGCCCACCGCTAAAGCGAATAGGTGTCAACTTCCGAACTTTTATTAGTGTCTTGGGGTGGTTTTCTCTCAGGTGTAACCGGTGTGGACGACTCTCCCCCTTCCTCCTTCTTCTCCTCCTCCCCTTCATCACTATCAGACAACTCTCCCTCCTCTGCGCTGGACGAGTCAGAACTACTGAGATTACCAATCGATATCTTGTCCTCATCCTCCTCCGCTGCTCTCGCTTTGTAGGAGTATACCCTGGGTCCCTCCTCTGCTAAGGGTGGGTTTCCTGCCAGTGGTGGGTTCGCACTAGTGAACTCATCTTCCTCTTTCTTCTCTTCAGTGGGTGGAGGAGGTGTTACTGGATCGGGGGAGTCTTCCCTCCTCTTGATAGGAACCTCCTCTGGAACAAAGTCCTTTGGTTTGTCGCTCAAGTTGTTGGCAATGACACCAGATGTGTTCAAGTTCTGGGATAACTTCTCCCTGTCCCTCATCAACTTTGCACGCCACATTTCAGCATCGTCTGCTGGCTCTGGTTGTGTATCTGCTATCAGTTTCCGTTTTGGTGGCGGTGTTGGCTCCTTCACCACCGGTAGTTCCTCTTCTTTCTTCTCCTCTTCCTCGAAGATAGCCTCATCGGCCGGGTTGGCTGGTTGTTCATCTTCAGGGGCGGCAGGCTCGGGTACTGTCTCCTGAAGGGTCCTCCACTTGCTAGTATTCTGGAGGGTGGAAGTCGGTCCAACTAGACCCAGCTGGATAAGGGCCTTGTCAATCTCCTCCGCTTGTGGATCTGGTTCTTGTTTTAGGAAGAGAGCGTGGATATCCTCCTCTTTCAGGTCTGCCACCACACTGAAACGGGGTGGATATGATAGTTAGTTTATGGTATACAACTCTTTGAAAATTGTAATTAGAAAATTAAGTGCAGCAGTGAGCAGTACAACGTTTTCGAATATGTTATCTTACCTCATAGACTTTTCCTTGAGCTCGGCTATAGACATGTGCTTTATCAACGCAGGACACAAGTCTTTTATCTGAAATGGAGCGTGGCTATGTTTTTGAAAAGATTACGCTGAAAAAGCATAGCGCAGCTCAGATCTACCCTGGAATATACTTTTTCAGCGTAGTTTGCTTAGGTTCTCCGCGCCGCGGCGCTGGAAAGCGCCCTGTTTTACCCCACTGTTCTACCCGACAAAAAATTCTGAAAAAATGCTTAAAATTCCTGAAAAATCGAAAAAATACGATTAAAGAAAAGTTTTAGGTATCTTGTGGACCTTTAAAACAGGTAACAGTAAAAACAGTGATAAAACGATCAATATATTAATTCATAACAAGCCCACCGCTAAAGCGAATAGGTGTCAACTTCCGAACTTTTATTAGTGTCTTGGGGTGGTTTTCTCTCAGGTGTAACCGGTGTGGACGACTCTCCTCCTTCCTCCTTCTTCTCCTCCTCCCCTTCATCACTATCAGACAACTCTCCCTCCTCTGCGCTGGACGAATCAGAACTACTGAGATTACCAATCGATATCTTATCCTCATCCTCCTCCGCTGCTCTCGCTTTGTAGGAGTATACCCTGGGTCCCTCCTCTGCTAAGGGTGGGTTTCCTGCCAGTGGTGGGTTCGCACTAGTGAACTCATCTTCCTCTTTCTTCTCTTCAGTGGGTGGAGGAGGTGTTACTGGATCGGGGGAGTCTTCCCTCCTCTTGATAGGAACCTCCTCTGGAACAAAGTCCTTTGGTTTGTCGCTCAAGTTGTTGGCAATGACACCAGATGTGTTCAAGTTCTGGGATAACTTCTCCCTGTCCCTCATCAACTTTGCACGCCACATTTCAGCATCGTCTGCTGGCTCTGGTTGTGTATCTGCTATCAGTTTCCGTTTTGGTGGCGGTGTTGGCTCCTTCACCACCGGTAGTTCCTCTTCTTTCTTCTCCTCTTCCTCGAAGATAGCCTCATCGGCCGGGTTGGCTGGTTGTTCATCTTCAGGGGCGGCAGGCTCGGGTACTGTCTCCTGAAGGGTCCTCCACTTGCTAGTATTCTGGAGGGTGGAAGTCGGTCCAACTAGACCCAGCTGGATAAGGGCCTTGTCAATCTCCTCCGCTTGTGGATCTGGTTCTTGTTTTAGGAAGAGAGCGTGGATATCCTCCTCTTTCAGGTCTGCCACCACACTGAAACGGGGTGGATATGATAGTTAGATTATGGTATACAACTCTTTGAAAATTGTAATTAGAAAATTAAGTGCAGCAGTGAGCAGTACAACGTTTTCGAATATGTTATCTTACCTCATAGACTTTTCCTTGAGCTCGGCTATAGACATGTGCTTTATCAACGCAGGACACAAGTCTTTTATCTGAAATGGAGCGTGGCTATGTTTTTGAAAAGATTAAAGACAGTGTATTGTAATTGATAGCTCTGGTGAGTAGATTCTTAGTCCTGCTAAATTGTAGTTTATCTAACCTCTGACTCATCTAGAATAATAAATATTTGATCAATTAACTCCTCCGGTTTGGTGTCCAACAACATTGCCCCCATGGCACCCATCGCATCAGCACCGCTCGCTTTCGGCTTATCTGCATATCTCTTCCGGGAGTCAGACCTTCTCCTTCGTCTTCTTGATTTCCTTCTGTCTGACCCCGAGCTGCTCCTCGAGGAGGACGAGGAAGAGGAGGACGAACCTGCATAGGATGAGAGTATTTAAATAGTGATGTGATGGTGGAGGAGGAGGATGGACCTGTGGAGGATGAGAGTTTAGTGATGCAATGAGATGTTTGGTATTTTCTATTCGGGAGACTGGTAGAGACGGTCAAGAAAGGAAATCTCGACTTTAACAGGTCAGATAAGTCAACAGGTCAGATAAGTTACCTTGTTGATTGTTCGACAGTTTGAACAAAACAACTACTTACTGGAGCTAGAATCTGAGTCTGAGGAGGATGTGGAGTACTTTCTTCGTTTATCTGACCTCCGACTTCTTCCTCGTGGCATAGCGCTAGATGTAACATAGGTGTGGGAATTAATTATGTAGTCGGACTCCGAATTACCGGGTTGCTCGGGGAATTGGTCAAAGGCTCATACTGAACGATTCTGGGATTAAAACAACTCTCGTTTAACTAACAAAAAATGATCGTTTAAAAGGAAATCAAAGTATCACACATATAAACCAGACATAAAAATTAAAATATCATTCAAAGAACAACACCAATCACTTTAAGGTCAGTCAAAACTCTTTTTGCTTCATCCGTTTTCAAATAATTCGCACATTTCTTTTGGAGCTCAACTAAAGACAATGTTTGATCACAGAATAAGTTTTCAACAAAATCCAAATTCACAAGTGCCGCCTCGGCGATGGCCTTAATTTGATAAAATGATGTCTTTTTTAACCCAAGCCGTTTGATCACCCCCACCGCTGATGTTCTCCCTTGTTCTCGTTGCATCTCCCGCTCAGCTATTCTCCAATTGTTCACAATTCCAAGGTACTTTGTTACATACTGTTCAGACTTTGCCTGGGCTCTCCGAATGCGTTTCTTCGGACCTAAATCAAACTCAATTCTTCGCAGACACTCTAGTTGAGGAGCGTTGAGAGTGTTTTGTGAAAATCCCAAGATGTTTCCAACATCAATCGCCTCTGGATGTTGACCCTGGATGTCAACAACAGACTGATTTTGAACCACATTCGATATCATCGTAGCAATGGCCTCCGTTTTCACAGGATCCGGAATGACCATGTTAGCTGATTGATCCTCGATAACGGGATCGTTAATTGGGACAAGTGATTCAGTAACAGCCTGACCAGCAGGATGCAACTGAACACTCTCAAAAACACTCTCCTCCACTTGCTGCACTGCTTTTTGCTTTTTTAGCTTCTCCGCCCTGAGAAAGATTGAAGCTCCTTTCTGTACATCAGCAATGGTGTTATTAGGATCAGCAAACAGCCCATCAATGAAGTCCATGTCAATTAAGGCCGCCTCGGCTATTGCTTTTATCTGGTAGAACTTGGTTTTCTTTAGACCCAGTTGTTTGATAGTGTTTCTCGTTGTTGTTCTCTCTGCATTCTGCTGCTCCGCTAGTTTCCACGCTTCAAGAATATCAACATACTGGCTGATATACTTTTCAGCTTTACTTACCCGCCACTTCCTCTTCCCTAACAGAGATTCCACGACAACTCGGTTCGAGGGGTCTTCCGAGGGAAGGTTGCTTGTCGAGTTTAGAAAAGTGGGCAGATTGTCTAGTTCAAGATCTAGCCCGATATCAGGGATTGGATCCTCCGTTCCTACCGTTACCTCTGCTGCAGGTGTTGTATCCATGTCGAAATCAAGAACAGTATTTTGTTCTAAACTTGTCAAGTCACATAACGGTTGTACCGTCTGGGACTGAAACTCCAAAGTCACTTCTTCTGACTTCCTGGATACCAACAGTGTGTCAACTTGAGAGCATTGGTCAACTGGTCCCTCCTCCTCGCAGCTAGAAATCTGATAACAGGAGGGGCAGTCTGTGTCGAGCTTGTTCAATGTCTCTGAACTTAACAGTGCGAAGGAGCTGCATTGGACTGTAGTGTGATCAGATGAGCTGCACAACAGGCATACCAGATATGGTGATGGGTGGTCAGGAAAGTTAGCTAGGGTAGTGGGAGTATCGCCTTGAGATTTATATCGCCTTCGACGATTTGGCATGTCAGCCTAGAGGTAACGCATCTGCTGGAAGTGAAGAGCAAGATTTATTAATTATTTCCCCCGAATTTAACATGGTAGACTAGAACAAAACACGTTTTTTTAAAGTGGTAATGTGGATATTTAATAAGTTAAAATAAGATAATAAAAACATGCTAGGTCACAATACATTATAGTTACATCTTCTGAAGCTATGTTTGAAAAAAGTCACGAAAAAATCTCTGATATCCTAGTCTATAATTCTAGCGGTATCTCTGACATAGAAGGCAACAAAAAAACTAAAAACGAATCTGTCTCATACTTTCAACATAAGGTTAACAATACTATTATATGTACAGTTCTGAGTTTTTAGTTTTGTCTCAATATGATATATCTGAATTATTATATTTTTTAGAAAATGTTTGATATTTTGTGAGATTTGTTTCCCTGCTGCTTATTAGGTGAGACATTCTGGGAGGGAGGTGGTGCATCTCCAAACACACTACTCTTTTGTTCTCGTGCCTTGAATTTCTCCCTTGCTGCATCATTAGCTGCATCATTGGAACGGATGGATTCCATTGGCTTGGGATTGGGCTCCTCAACAACCTGTCAGGGAGGGGGGGGGAGTTACCTTAGTAGACCATCACATATGCGAATTGCGAAACAAGAGTCATTTGTCAGTTGTAAAAAAACGTCACAACAAAGTATGTAGTAGAAAATGTGTGATCATTATCATACCTCTCGATTGAAGATGTCACTTTTCCTGTTTTTCTCCCTCAGTTCAGCACACGACTCAACTTGTACATCATCAAGCACTTTTGTGGGAGTCCCCTCGCAGTAAGGGTTTTCCCAGTGTGTTGCTTTGTTCTTGTAGGGGGTACCGCCTGTAGACATCTCTAAACAAGGCGGGTCAGAAAGGGAATAGTTGCAACATGTACAGATTGTACACACAAGAGGTGGGGGTCAGAAAGGGTGGCAGCATGTGTACAATTATTGGGGACACACTTAGAGGAAATACATTGATTTGTAGTGGATTATACTTATGATAATTCACCAATTAACATTAATCTGCATGCACCACGCAACTCAAATACTAAATTCTATTCAATAAAAGAAACTCCCCATGCACAACACACACGAACAACTCCCAGATCAGATCAGAGAAACTCCCAGACATCAGAGGAGAGGACAAGTAAAACACACACGTGGCAGTAAACTAAGAAGTTACCACACATTACTGATTACATCATGGTAAGTGGTCCGCCAACCGGAAACGAGGGCTCATCGTCCGATCCATAGTCCTTGAACTCGAATCCCTCTCGAAGGAGGGGTAACGCCACGTTCTGCCAGTGGTAGTGCCATGGTAACGACTGGAAGTGTTTTACTCCGTTTCCTAGAATGGCTAAGTGCTGGCACTCGGG
>AVPN01000032.1:16006-52563 GCA_000695325.1 Pleurobrachia bachei | reverse complement strand
TCTCTCTCTCTCTCTCTCTCTATCTCTCTCTCTCACTCTCTCTCTCTCTCCCTCCCTGCCTATAAATGAAAGGGGCTATCATCGCCGATCAGTGGGTCCAAGAGAAGATAGCGAGTCATCAATATTCAACAGGACATTATCAAGCTTTTTTCGTTGTTCATTTAACGTCGCCTCGTCGCTCCATGGACTTAGACTCTCTCTCTCTCTCTCTCTCTCTCTCTCTCTCTCTCTCTCTCTCTCTCTCTCTCTCACTCTCCCCCTCGATCACCTATACTCAGACTCCCGCCTCTTAATAAAAGGGTCCAATATTACAAAATGTTTTTTCGGGTTAGACTTAGAGAGTGATAAAAGGTATTTCGATGGAAATGTATCAGAAAACCTGGTCATAAAATAACCAAGAATCAGCAAATATTGCCGGCCGTTCCCATTTTAGAAATCCACAAAACCGTGGAATGAGTAATTTTATCCAAAATACAACCTCGGGATTCACCCTTTTATCCATTGTTCCACTGTTTGCCGTACAATATGCTCGTTGATCGTGATTCCTTCAACACATCCTATGTAGAAGCAGTTCACCTTGGTGATGCATGGGTTGTCATGGTAACTGGTTACCATTGGGTGATGGTAATCATGGCCTTGTTGGGCAATGGGGTGGTCCTACTTGGGTCCATCAAGTATAACGCACTTCACATTGACAGAACTTCTGTTTTCCTACTAGGTATAAAACTGGGCACGAACTCCGTGTTCTGTACTTCACTCTCTGTTTAGGAGTCACCCCTCTTTCACTGCCCCACCCATAGTGATTTATGACTCCTGAAATCGGTTGGGTGTGTTAGTATCATGCCCTACCCCCCCCTTTTAGAGGTGTTAGCGGTGACGGATATTCTGATAACTCTGACCATGACTCTACCAATGGGGGTAGTTCTCTTTACTGGATCCTGGAAATTAGGCTCCTTCGTCTGCTTCACACAAGGTAGCTGTATACTCTAGGGTGGGAGTGGGCCGTGGGGGTTAGGGCTAGCTGCTAGAGACTCGGTTAACGTGTTACATCATCCTGTCCATTCAATACTCAATGTTGAGATAACTACTATACTGTGTTAGGTTTGTAACACCTCCTTGCTTTCTGTATAGAGCTGTCACCCCCTTTTATGATACAGACCGAGACTGCTGACTAGTAGTAGTCTCCTCACTTCACCCATCTCACGAAGAGAGAGATTCACAGGAGAGAGATATCTATAGAGGTTTTGTTGCATGCGCTTCACACCTCGTGATCTCAGTTAGTAAGAGTGGCGACAAGGACCCTAGACAAGGTCTCTATCATCGCTGCTGCGCCATGTTATAGTGTGTCAGTTCAACACATACCTCTCTCTCTCTTCGTTCACACATTCCCAAACTACTGTTAAACTGGTTAACATGACAACCATGCCAGCACGCTTCGAGGGATGGGTGAGATTTATCTATTTCTTTGGAACTGATTACAAAACCAGAAGCTGGTTTGTTACTTTCGTAACCCTCGCTCAGCAAGCAGGGTCGCGCAATCTGACAAAAGCTAGTTAACTATAAATCCCCATTCACTCAGGGTTTCTGTCCTACATCCCAATTTTTGCGGAGGTCACAACGATAGTTTTAATTGGATTGTTCCGTCTCTACTCCCTGACATCTCCCTTGAGTCTCCACCGAATAAGAATTAGACATCTGAAGAGAGCCCTTGTGGTTATATGGCTGATTCCAGGGCTTTATGTGGTGGCCAAGGTCTCTCTTGGACAATATGTCTATTTTCAGCCTGAGATGCTGTCCTGCAATTCTACAGGTAACGGTGGTATGGCATAGTTTTTAGTTTTTACATCTGGGTATCATGATGAATTTATTCAATATTCATCCTTGATTCCGTTCTCCCCCGCCGTACATGAAAGATAATCCCCCGTACCGTCATACAGCCTCCCCATATGATGCATGATTTCTTGTTTCAGGGCTAACCCATCACAAATACAAATGGTTAACGTTGACTGCTGTCCTAATTTTTGCTGCCATCCCCCTCTCCATCTCCATCATCTGCAATATCTCCATTCTGGTGAGTATCGAATCAGATATGGACGCTCAATATTACAATAGTCCACATTTGTTACCCAATGACTCATCATGTGTGTTCCTTATTAATGGGTTGTATTACTATTATAGTCAAACTCTAACCTAATAAACTGTATCCCTCATATCCCCCTCCTATCTCTGCCCCACCCATAGTGATTTATGACTCCTGAAATCGGTTGGGTGTGTTAGTATCATGCCCTACCCCCCCCTTTTAGAGGTGTTAGCGGTGACGGATATTCTGATAACTCTGACCATGACTCTACCAATGGGGGTAGTTCTCTTTACTGGATCCTGGAAATTAGGCTCCTTCGTCTGCTTCACACAAGGTAGATGTATACTCTAGGGTGGGAGTGGGCCGTGGGGGTTAGGGCTAGCTGCTAGAGACTCGGTTAACGTGTTACATCATCCTGTCCATTCAATACTCAATGTTGAGATAACTACTATACTGTGTTAGGTTTGTAACACCTCCTTGCTTTCTGTATAGAGCTGTCACCCCCTTTTATGATACAGACCGAGACTGCTGACTAGTAGTAGTCTCCTCACTTCACCCATCTCACGAAGAGAGAGATTCACAGGAGAGAGATATCTATAGAGGTTTTGTTGCATGCGCTTCACACCTCGTGATCTCAGTTAGTAAGAGTGGCGACAAGGACCCTAGACAAGGTCTCTATCATCGCTGCTGCGCCATGTTATAGTGTGTCAGTTCAACACATACCTCTCTCTCTCTTCGTTCACACATTCCCAAACTACTGTTAAACTGGTTAACATGACAACCATGCCAGCACGCTTCGAGGGATGGGTGAGATTTATCTATTTCTTTGGAACTGATTACAAAACCAGAAGCTGGTTTGTTACTTTCGTAACCCTCGCTCAGCAAGCAGGGTCGCGCAATCTGACAAAAGCTAGTTAACTATAAATCCCCATTCACTCAGGGTTTCTGTCCTACATCCCAATTTTTGCGGAGGTCACAACGATAGTTTTAATTGGATTGTTCCGTCTCTACTCCCTGACATCTCCCTTGAGTCTCCACCGAATAAGAATTAGACATCTGAAGAGAGCCCTTGTGGTTATATGGCTGATTCCAGGGCTTTATGTGGTGGCCAAGGTCTCTCTTGGACAATATGTCTATTTTCAGCCTGAGATGCTGTCCTGCAATTCTACAGGTAACGGTGGTATGGCATAGTTTTTAGTTTTTACATCTGGGTATCATGATGAATTTATTCAATATTCATCCTTGATTCCGTTCTCCCCCGCCGTACATGAAAGATAATCCCCCGTACCGTCATACAGCCTCCCCATATGATGCATGATTTCTTGTTTCAGGGCTAACCCATCACAAATACAAATGGTTAACGTTGACTGCTGTCCTAATTTTTGCTGCCATCCCCCTCTCCATCTCCATCATCTGCAATATCTCCATTCTGGTGAGTATCGAATCAGATATGGACGCTCAATATTACAATAGTCCACATTTGTTACCCAATGACTCATCATGTGTGTTCCTTATTAATGGGTTGTATTACTATTAGTCAAACTCTAACCTAATAAACTGTATCCCTCATATCCCCCTCATATCCCTCAGATCATATCAGTTGTGAGTGCCCGTCGGGTCCAGGGCACATGCCCCTCCCGTGGACTGGTTACAGTTACTGCCCTTAGTTGGCTCTACATTATCTCCGTTCTTCCCTTCACTGCTCGGGGTCTAATCCAGGTATATGATCCAGGCACTAGTGCCTACTGGCTACTTCATGGGGTCTGATTCAGGTACTAGCCATTGGCCAGGCACTAGAATAAAGGTTGATTTTGGATAAACTATGTACCATATCTTCCTGAGAAGATATTCGAGAAAGAAAGTGCTTACTATAAATACCGGATAACTAGGGGACGTGTGAGATTTAGATGGGCGTTGACCATGTGACAGAGATGGAGAGAGAGAGAGAGAGAGAGAGAGAGAGAGGGAATGGAGGGAGAGAGAGAGAAAAGGTGAGTACTGAGTCAACATGCAGGAATATAATTTCTGCAAACCTACAAAATAAGACTCAACGTGGCCAACAGTTTTATTAATCATGATAATTCTCGATCTTCTATATTTTATCCCGACCCTTCAATGCCTACTATAACACATGTCTCTGAACCGGAATCCCATAGAACAGGGAGGGTGTAGGGAGAATAGAGGGTTGATGAAAGGGTATACTTGGAGGTGGGGTGGAAAAAATTTCAAAGATCCCCACTATTTTGAATCTTGATATCCCCTTGTATCCCTATACAGGTACTTGGTATAAGCTCCATCCCACCATCCTTCTACCTGTTCCAAATGGAAGCCCTGATGCTGAATGTGTCCTGCAACCACATTATCTACACGTACACAAGTGTACCCTTCCGGAGATTCCTCACCCATCTGGTTACCAGAAATCTCAACAGTTACCCACTGGTTAGGGCGATCAGTAACCTGCAGGTGTAATGTCAGTAACAGTTACCCCTCTTGTTGGGAATGTTAACCGTCAATAGTACAAGGGATCACACTTCAGACTAGAACTAAGGGGTTACTAAGGATTGATTGAGTGAGATCTGTGTCCTACTTTAATTACTCTCAAAGAAGGGAAATAATAACCCAACCAGTGCATTAGATAAACGGTTTGTTAATCCTGTATAGACCGATTACAGTTAGTGAGCTACTACATGTTCGAGTTTAACCCTTTGTCTTAACCGGGCGCATTACAAGATCAGAGGAATATAATTTAACCATCGGTAGCTCGCTGAATGTCTATTACCTATCTCTCTTCCTCCCTTTCTCGATCTCTCGGACAAAAACTTCCCAGTAACTAGATGCAGCAGCAGTCTGACTGGTATGCTTGATTTTTGTAATAATGGCCTCTCCTATAAGTCTGGGTTTACAACAAGCTGTCTGATGGGTCAAAGTTTGTACTGATAGCTCTCTCTCTCTTTCTCTCCCACTCCCTCTCACTAGACTTTATTTCGCTTTTCCCACTATAAAACCAGAGAGAAAGGGATCCTGATCAATATTCATTCCGAAGGATTAAGCAAAGTCACCCGTTCTCAAACTGTCATTGTCTTTAACCAGCTCAGCTCGATCCAGCTAAGAGAGGATCATTGACCCACTTTTTGGGGGAATAAAAGAGAGGAGTATCTCTTTCCCCCTCGATTAGACTAATAGTGGGGGCCCTTCGAATAAAACGAAGAAAGAGAGAGCTGTGATTATGATAACTAAGCGACATTGGATTACAAGCATAAGTCAGTGTCATGCAGATTAGGGAGTAGGAGAGAGAGAGAGAGAGAGGGGGGGAAAGATAGAAGGTCCTTTTTACATTGGTAGATCAGAGGATCTCCCATCTCTATTTCTCTCTCTCTCTCCCTTTTTCCTTTTATTTTTCTCGATCCCCGCAGCTCATTCAGCTGTTCCTTAATCTGGAGCTAAGAGCTGAAGCTGTTCAAAAGGGATGGAAAGAATTAAGAAATTGAGATCTATGAGGGACCGTTTAATTTTAGAGAAACAATCATAATTCATCTCTCTCCCCTCCCTTTACATTCATAGCATCCTCTCTTTCCCTCCCTCTCTCTCCCCCTCTCCCTCTCCACAAACAAACTCATCTTTCATTACTAAATTTGGCTCGTTATCCTAACAATCCCCTCTAATATATTTCGGCCTAGTTAATGGACCCCCTTAATCCTCTGCATTAGATAATCCTGAGAATTACCTGAGCAATGATCAGGGAGAAAAGAATAAGATAGATGACTCTTACTGTCCTCTCTTCCTTGAGATATATAGATAGAGAGCTGGAGAGAGAGAATTAGAAATCAGCTAGATTAAAGGAAGAGTAATGGACATGTGACTTGGCTGAATTGGCGTTCTATATTCTTTAGTTAGGAGCCTCCACTAAATGCTATAATTCTCATATAGCGACCAACAGGCTTTGTGAAGACGCGGTCCAGATAGGAACAGCGGGGGATACAAAGGGCGGAGAGAAGCCGGGTAGAATGATTGTTCATAATGAACTCCGCATAAAATGAATGCTTCAATGCCTCCAACTGCTCATTTTTTGACCAAGGAAACTTGAACTTCACTGGGTCTAAAACATGGTATAGTAAACTATTATACTGTACATAGATTTCTTCCCGTTACCCGACTAGATCCATATGACCATCTCCCACTCCCTCTCACTAGACTTTATTTCGCTTTTCCCACTATAAAACCAGAGAGAAAGGGATCCTGATCAATATTCATTCCGAAGGATTAAGCAAAGTCACCCGTTCTCAAACTGTCATTGTCTTTAACCAGCTCAGCTCGATCCAGCTAAGAGAGGATCATTGACCCACTTTTTGGGGGAATAAAAGAGAGGAGTATCTCTTTCCCCCTCGATTAGACTAATAGTGGGGGCCCTTCGAATAAAACGAAGAAAGAGAGAGCTGTGATTATGATAACTAAGCGACATTGGATTACAAGCATAAGTCAGTGTCATGCAGATTAGGGAGTAGGAGAGAGAGAGAGAGAGAGGGGGGGAAAGATAGAAGGTCCTTTTTACATTGGTAGATCAGAGGATCTCCCATCTCTCTTTCTCTCTCTCTCTCCCTTTTTCCTTTTATTTTTCTCGATCCCCGCAGCTCATTCAGCTGTTCCTTAATCTGGAGCTAAGAGCTGAAGCTGTTCAAAAGGGATGGAAAGAATGAAGAAATTGAGATCTATGAGGGATCGTTTAATTTTAGAGAAACAATCATAATTCATCTCTCTCCCCTCCCTTTACATTCATAGCATCCTCTCTTTCCCTCCCTCTCTCTCCCCCTCTCCCTCTCCACAAACAATGAGTAGAAAGTAATGATTTAAACCGAGCAATAGGATTGTTAGGGGAGATATATATTTCGGCCTAGTTAATGGACCCCCTTAATCCTCTGCATTAGATAATCCTGAGAATTACCTGAGCAATGATCAGGGAGAAAAGACTAAGATAGATGACTCTTACTGTCCTCTCTTCATTGAGATAGATATAGATAGAGAGAGGGAGAGAGAATAAGAAATCAGCTAGATTAAAGGTTGAGTAATAGACATGTGACTTGGCTGAATTGGCGTTCTATATTCTTTAGTTAGGAGCCTCCACTAAATGCTATAATTCTCATATAGCGACCAACAGGCTTTGTGAAGACGCGGTCCAGATAGGAACAGCGGGGGATACAAAGGGCGGAGAGAAGCCGGGTAGAATGATTGTTCATAATGAACTCCGCATAAAATGAATGCTTCAATGCCTCCAACTGCTCATTTTTTGACCAAGGAAACTTGAACTTCACTGGGTCTAAAACATGGTATAGTAAACTATTATACTGTACATAGATTTCTTCCCGTTACCCGACTAGATCCATATGACCACGAACTTTAGCCCGATAAAGAAAAATGAGGGATTGAAGATAGTGCGAGAGAGGGAGAGATATGTCACTATGATTGGTAAGTTTTACTAATAAAATACTCGCGTGCGAATTTCTAATTTCTACTCTTCTCGACTAGCTTGAGCACATGTCACATCACCTAATAACTGCTCAACCCCACACCAATTTATTGCTGTCAAATCAAACTACATCGCTGTTCTCTCTCTCTCTCTCTCTCTCTCTCTCTCTCTCCCTCTATCTCTCTCTCTATCTATCTCCAGCTCTCTTCCGACAAGAGATGACCTTTAAAAATAGCAATTCTCATTTGGGTTAACTCGTTATTTGCTCGTGGTTGCACCTGTCAAATTGAGTAGAAATTACTTGAGATAGAAGGATAGTGAGATAGAGGGACAGTGAGTGAGTGAGAAAAAAAATCAGAATTATTAGAACTTTTTGACACATGAAGGAGCCACATGTAGGTAGGATACTAAATGGTAGTGGGAGTTAGCTAAAAGATTGGGAGGGAGGGGCACTACATGGTGTTGTATTATTAAATCTAAAATCGTATTTGATGAACTCGCGGGAGCTGTTAGACTCTCGTTTTTAACCAACCTTTCACTGCCTTTCTCTCCCTCTCTCTCTCCATCTCCCTCCCTCTCGTCTCTATAAACCCCCAACGAGAGTCTTGTTGTTCACGTGAGCACAAGGATTAATCAATACGAATTTACTAATAAGGCTGCTCTGTTGCTCTGTTGCAATCCGTTCAGACTACTATTCTCTCTCTTTTTTTATCCCCCTCCCCTTTTGATCACTTAATACGAGAGAAAACACAGCGCCCCTAAAGCGTTCATTCACTCTCAAAAATCAGTGAGATTAAAAACATCCGATTAAATTCTGTGTCTTATTATACTGGCGCCGTATTATAGTGCCGCAATATAGCGACCAGGGGTCCGATGCTAACTTGTTACTTTCGTAACCCTCGCTCCGCGAGCCGGCGCAGCATAAATACAGGGTCGCGCAATCTGACAAATGCTAACCACTGATTGGTCGAATCTGATATAGCTCTATGGGTAACGTGGTCTACTGCATTTGTAGACTTTTTCAATCATCCATAATTATGTGCATTTCAGTCTCAGTCTATAACTGCAGTCCATAGTTATGAGTTTAAATGGGTAGCCGTCCCTCAACATTGAATTGATTTCTGTCACTAATTTGACAGCCGGGCGATGGGAACGCCTGAAAAGTGAAAACCAGATAACTAGAACGGCTCACCGAGTGAGACAGCCGCTGACTTAACGACCTCTGACTCCGAGTTAGTAACTACAGTTCCAGAAACAGCAGCTAGCGACGTTCCGTAATTTCACTAAATAACTAGCCCCTCCCCCTTGCCGCGGTACATCGCAGTTAATCTGAATTCAACTCAGATTTGAACCGCAGTGCCTGCTTGTCTGTTAAAGGACCCAAGATTTAGTGGAAGGACCTCAAATTCGACCTAGGGGAATCGGTAACGAGCAAGCGGTGGAGGCCCAACGCGTGAGTGCACTTGTGACACAGTAATCACGCATTTGTCGATACCGTGACACAGAGAGAGAGAGAGTGCCCGTGGCCAGTCACAGGTGGCTGGAGCAGTTTCAATAAACGTAGCGCGCGAAAGAGATTCAGCAATGAAAGTATCTCCCTGGTCCCAAGTAAAGCATGCTGCTGCGCGCGGCGCGTTATGAGAGACTCGAGCGTGGGAAAATTTTGGGGGAAGTTGGAGCAGGAGTTCATTTGACTCTCTTGCACTTTGCAAGAAGACCCAAGAGTTTGAAAATCAATATCCATTTAGTGATTTCTATTAAAGATATCAATTATCATGCCACTAGTGGCCACTTTCATTTCCAGTCGTCATCCAGCCATTATCTTTATTGATTCGCCCTGTTTGACGTCATTGAGAATCCATTTCACGAAGATCAGAAATGTGAGAAACCGCAAAACACAGAAGTTAGGAACATTTAAACAACAATTAAAATTGTTACAATTAAAATGCCGGAAAACCGCCGCTTTCACAGAATTGTATCTACTTATACTGAGAATCAAAGGGCGCAATGCTTTAATACCAATTTGCTCTATCTTTATTTCACGTGTTATTTGTCACGTTCTCTTTAGAGTCTGTCAAGGAAACATCCATTTCCGTGGAGGGAGGAGGGGAAGGGGTTTTGTTGTAGGCTGTACCAAGTTCATCTTGTTCGAATGAAAGGATAGTACAGAATCCATCATATGAGGTTATCATTAGAACACGTCCATTACTCGACCTGAAGGGAGGGGTGGTTTAGTTTCCCGCGCAAATTCAAATCTCAGGGCACCACATAAAATACACTGAGCGGTACTATAACGGCAAAACGGTGTCCCATCCGGTGGAGAAGGGACCAAAACAGGTTTAAAATTTGTCTTTCATTGAACTTTGAAATAGTGGTAGAGGCTCGAGCAATTGACCAGTAGAAAACTTTTCGTTGAAACCATATTTGACACACTCGTCGACCAAAGCGGTGGCATGCCCGAATTCGAACTCTGGCTTTCAGGCTCCAAAAGTTGGTCACGTGACCTTGTTCGCGCGAACCAGTCTACATAACAGCGTACCGCGCGCGACGAAAAGTTTTGGCGCGAACAAAAGACAAATCTGGGCATGTAAACTGTTTTTGGGCCGCTTCATAGCTCGATAGGAGTTGTTTTGGATTTCCGATTTGGCAACACAATATAACCAACATGGAAGGGAATAGGGCCGAGGTGGGTGTTAGAACTTACCATGCAAGGTCAGTTATACAGGCGTAGTGAATATCAGAAACAAGACAAATAGGGGTGAGTTGTTCGGTGTCGTAAATAATAACTTCACCAAGTGACGCTACTGCGTACACTATTCTGTAGGGTAACCTGAGAGGAGGTTTGTGTGTTAATAAGTTGGATAATCTGAAATGAGATGGAATTGGGAATGGGGAAAGTGGTTAGAGGAAATCTCGACTTGGTACCAAAACAGTGGGGGGGGGGTCAGCGATAAAACAGCGATAAAACTCCTTTTACTTACTTAAATCGTTGTTGTTTGCTATCGGTTTGTTTGTTCCGTAGCTCAAATAGGACAGGGCAACACCGTACCACACAGACGGGCTTGTGAGGTCCAGGTAGGTAGCATACGGGGCTATAGGGTGGGAGAGTGTGAATGTAAAGAAAAACAACTAAACAACTAAACTGGAAATTAAAAGAACTGGAGAGATAATTCACTCAAACAGAGGAAGGACACTAATAATGATGTCTGATTATTAAAAACAGAACTAGCTGCATCTGTTACCTACGTTTTAAGATTTGATCGGGCGAATAGGAATGTCACATTCTGTACATCATCGGCTGTTGGAACTTGACCCGCTGTATATAATAATGGTAATAATTGGACAGAGCTGGATTTAACAGCACTAAAATTCAGCTAAGAACACGGTAATAACCGGGAAATAACAGTTAGCAAAACTGAGTCCACCCCTTGGATTAGTTGCCACGGGCACGAACCTTCTACACTGTAATAATTGAGTTGTATATTCACCTGGTACAAGAAGGAAAGCACCATCAGGGGTAAAATCTAGTCTTCTGAAATACTTTGTAGCACCCTCCTCCACGAATAGTTTGTTGCTTTTAACCTCACTGTTTAGTTGTTTATTTCTTGATACATTATGTAGCAGGTTGCAACGTGCTGCCTCGTACACTAACAAGGTCCTGGGCAGAGATTTTGGTCAATTTCAGAGAAAGTTTGATTTGTTTACTCGGTTATAATTTGGAAATGTCAAAGTTTGTACCTGTCGCTAGATATAGTACAAAGGTAGTACGAGAGAGGGTCCCAGGTAACACCCTGTACATAGTGACCATGTTCCTTTCTGTAGGGTAACCTGAGAGGAGGTTTGTGTGTTAATAAGTTGGATAATCTGAAATGAGATGGAATTGGGAATGGGGAAAGTGGTTAGAGGAAATCTCGACTTGGTACCAAAACAGTGGGGGGGGGGTCAGCGATAAAACAGCGATAAAACTCCTTTTACTTACTTAAATCGTTGTTGTTTGCTATCGGTTTGTTTGTTCCGTAGCTCAAATAGGACAGGGCAACACCGTACCACACAGACGGGCTTGTGAGGTCCAGGTAGGTAGCATACGGGGCTATAGGGTGGGAGAGTGTGAATGTAAAGAAAAACAACTAAACAACTAAACTGGAAATTAAAAGAACTGGAGAGATAATTCACTCAAACAGAGGAAGGACACTAATAATGATGTCTGATTATTAAAAACAGAACTAGCTGCATCTGTTACCTACGTTTTAAGATTTGATCGGGCGAATAGGAATGTCACATTCTGTACATCATCGGCTGTTGGAACTTGACCCGCTGTATATAATAATGGTAATAATTGGACAGAGCTGGATTTAACAGCACTAAAATTCAGCTAAGAACACGGTAATAACCGGGAAATAACAGTTAGCAAAACTGAGTCCACCCCTTGGATTAGTTGCCACGGGCACGAACCTTCTACACTGTAATAATTGAGTTGTATATTCACCTGGTACAAGAAGGAAAGCACCATCAGGGGTAAAATCTAGTCTTCTGAAATACTTTGTAGCACCCTCCTCCACGAATAGTTTGTTGCTTTTAACCTCACTGTTTAGTTGTTTATTTCTTGATACATTATGTAGCAGGTTGCAACGTGCTGCCTCGTACACTAACAAGGTCCTGGGCAGAGATTTTGGTCAATTTCAGAGAAAGTTTGATTTGTTTACTCGGTTATAATTTGGAAATGTTAAAGTTTGTACCTGTCGCTAGATATAGTACAAAGGTAGTACGAGAGAGGGTCCCAGGTAACACCCTGTACATAGTGACCATGTTCCTTAAGAATGAACGACTTCTTTCCTGAAAACAAATCTGGTCATACAAGCGATTGTGTTAGTGGTATGATATGGGTATCATCGAGTCACATTTATCCTATAAACGAAAATATGACTCATTGTTCTAGAACACTGTCTGCACACAACTGTTGTCTTACCGGATTTTACATCCCACACTATTGCACTGTTGTCGATAGAACCTGACAGTATACTCTTGCCATCAGGCGACCAACAAATATCCATCACATCTTCTATATGTCCCCTGAAAATACAAATAGAAACAAGTTAGTTAGTCATTTTAATCAGTGACTTCATGTAGTCCTGGTTTGAACACCGGACAATGTTCTTTGTAGAGTATGTGTCCCCTGAAAATACTCTCTCTCTCTCTCTCTCTCTCTCTCTCTCTCTCTCTCTATGGCAAATTAAAAGTACCTAAGCATTTTGAAAGCAGACCATGTTTCTTTGTTTTGCTCTGCATCATCATCACCAAATGTAGCTGCCATTGCCTGGTCCGATCCTGTTGTATTTCGTTCGTGCCACAAGAACATGGCGCCATCTGTAGAAAGTAACAGTTTTAATTTAATTTGGATTTAGTTCCAGTGATACTCTGTTGTTCACTATTATAGCGAGCGCTGATCATGTTATGATATCATCCCATAATCGATGGATTCATTTTCTCTCTCCCATCTTACCATCTCCACTTGAAGCAAGGTATTTCCCATTGGGTGAGAACCGGACACAATTAACTGTTTTCTCGTGTCTCTTCAGATTCGCTAGAAATGTCACTTCGGCATCAAAGGGCAGGGAGACTCCATGGTGTGCGGTGTAGATCTTTGTCTCTTGTTTTTTTTACTACCGTTTAATCCTGAACAGATCTCATTCATTGATATTTAAACCCATCTCTTCCTGCTCTAAACCACCCTCAACCATCTAGGATAAACTGGGATCGAACAGTTATTAGGCCCAGTAACCCCAGCCCAGTAACCAGTTTATCCTAGAGGCTAGATGGTTGAGGCTTAGTAAACCAATTAGAATTCGTCCCTATTCCCACCACAGTTACCACAGTTACCATCGTTACCTTAACGTCTCGTAGACGGGGTCGACAACGGTATGCGGTCCTAACAGGTCATCGCCCTCTGAAGTCTGCACTGAACACTGGATCCCGGTTGTGCCATGCAATCTCGGGAATTGTAACCTTCATGGCCTAATACATGAATGTGGTTAGCATTTCAATGTTAATAAGTACGTGAAAATACGTGTAAGGGATACTCCTTGGAATACAAAATAACGAGACCAAACTTTGAAATCAGTATATTGTCGGATATATAAATTACATCGATATGTGCTCAAAATTAAATTCTTCAATCCCATAAATGTGATAAACTTCAAAATTAAACATTTTAAATAATCCACCCTGAAAGTGTTCTACTGCATACAGTAGGTCCACAGTGTAAGGTACACCGCCCCCACAATGTGATAATGACTCAGTGTAAGAGAGAACATTTCAGTAATGGCCGTTGTCGCGTCCTGGCGGTGTGGCCGAACAGCACAGAAGAGAGAGAATGGGGCCACGATCCACAGATATAGGAGGGGATAGTACTGCTCCCACATCAATACTATACCCGTCACCTGTAGAAGGATTGCAGGTAGATATAGGGTTAGAGGGGCCGGGGTTGGGTAGATATTATAGGGGTTGAAGGGGGATCGGTTATAAGGGATCGGAGTTACATCATAACAGTGAAAAAACATTTTGCCGGTCGCTATATGGACCTCTATCCCATCTTACTCCTCCGGTCGCATATGTAACAGCGACTTTTTTAATCCAAGTCGGTTAGCTAACGTATGGACTCCGCATTTCAAATCGTTACCTGTGATATAATTACAATGAATATGTCGTGATTAAACACTTCAGAATAATAAATCTATTCGACATTGATTAGTTTTTAACCCAATTCTTTCAATCTCTTAGGTTAGTTGTACACTAAAAAAATGTGTGAGTGTACAATACGGATGTGACAGTTCCCATATATCAGTTAGTATTTACTCCACACCTAGTTAGGCCCACACCCGTCACCGCCAGCACTAGTAAATTGCGGAAATACTGTTTAATTGATCTCGATCAAACACCAGTGTCTAAACTGTTAGTTTACACCCGTCCTCCTTACTTTATGTATTAACAACAACTGCAGTCGATTTACCGATCAAAAACTCTTCCTGAGAGGAGTTTGACTGCTATTTACCTGCACCCCTTCTAACTATTCCTACAGATATCTCTATGAATAATTTGCGTGGGCAGGGGGACTGTTGAGATCACAAATACGTAACATATAAATTACAGGTTTTCTTTCCTTATTCCTGCAACATGAGGACGTCTAGATCCTTGCTGCATCCCAATTTGTTATACGAATGTGAAGGTGGGAAAGACAGACATGAACGAAATTAGTGAGCATTGCTCAAGACAATGACACCGTACTAACGACAGACAGATACAACAGTACCACTTGAACCAGGAGCCTTCGGGGCGCAGTGTGATGTACAATCGAACCAAACCAAATCTAACATACGTCCCTTCCAACTTAATTAAAATGCTTCTACAATATACCACTAACCTGCGTCCCTGATGTTGTTAGAAAGAAGGACCGCAGCAGCGAGGAGTCCAAAGGGGCTAGCAGCGACAAAAGCCAACCAAGAAAACATCCCTTTATTCAGACAAGAACTCACAAAAACTGAAATGGTCGGTCCAAATACAGAATAAACCACTAACTCCCCCAGGGCGTTGTGTTTGAACCTCAATCCTGAACTGTAGTTGTAACCCACAAACATTCCCTTGAAGAATAGAATGTAGGGGATCAAGTGGGCTCGACCCATGAAGACCACCCCGCTACCGAAGAACATCATTGAGAAGGCAAAACAGATCCAAGCTGCGTTAATAACTTGATCCTCCGTGAGAATCTTTTCAACCAAGGTAGGGTCAGCATTGTGTTCCTTTGTATCAACCTGAGATGAACGTATCTTGTATCATATCATCCAGTTGGAGAAAACGAAATATAAAACAGTTGATTTCATATTTTAGTTGAGCCAAAAATTAGAATTTTGAATTACATACCTTGTCCTTGTAATCGAAGTAAGTGTTACACAGGTTCGCTCCAGCGTGAAGGACCAAAACAGCGGTGAGGACAAATGAAAATGTAGCAGTTGTATTCCCCTTTACATCTTCTGTCAGGATGTACGCTAGGAGAGCCGGGAACAGGCTGATTGTAAAGGTTTCATAACGACAGGCAGAGATGTAGGTCCCCAGTTTAGAAAACATTGCTACATGGATGGGTTAATTTAGATAAGGTTAAGTAGAAGGAATGTACGGATTTGGGTAGCTTTGGCATGTCCGTGAAGGGCTCCGATCTGAGTGTTTACATACCTACCAAGTTCCCTGCACTAAAACGGCTCTAACCGCCATACCACTCAACCGTTTTGGCTAAAAGTTTCTAATAGACTGTCTTTAACAGTTCCGGATTGGGATTGGGGTTGGCTGACCATACTTTTGCCCTAACTCTAAAAACCATTTGTCAGCACTCACCAAACACTCAGATTTTAACGCTGGCCGGCAATCCGTGAATCGTGTGACTTGGTATTGTGGTACCACTGACAACTGAACACTATACTGTCATTTTTTTGATCCAACCGTCCAGAAATCGAGGTGGTGGACGTTAAGCGAGCAAGATTTTCAATTTTGAAAAAGTTCGTCGCGAATTTTTTTTAAAATTCCTCGAACGGAAAAAAACGAAAAAACGCGGATGACGATGCATAAAAGGAGCGCGTTACGTAATGCGCGATTAAAACAATTTATATTTGCTGATTACGCCGCGCAAAAAAGTAATTTCGGTTTTCAGTTCAAATTTTCAACATGGCGCTGACAAGCGCCTCTCAAAACTTTTGGTTTCTGTGCTTCCTTTCGGCTCTTTCCACCTTAAAAGCATCTATTCTGCTTGGGTGGTTTCGGTGCTTCTCAAGGCCAGCGTTTTGGAGTGGCAGCACTCACAGGGTTTTTGGATAGGGCTGAAGTAGGTAGGCTGTATAGTTAGGGTTGGGGTAAGGCGACAAATTTCCTTGGTCGCGTACATGGGAGGTACAAATTACGTGCACCAAAAGGGGGTGACAGTTGAAAAACCGACTCAATGCATACCCTGCATTTATTGCCCAACTGGCAACTTGCCAAGCCCCAGCGAGCTCTGCTTGCGAAAATTTACGGGAGGTTTAGAACATAACAACTGGCAACTATGTCAAATATCTCATTTAATGCAGTAAATGAAACTTATGGCCGTGGCCTGTTTGTAGGGATCAAATATTCACAGACCGACATCTAGTCTAAAGCGTCTCCGCCACTCTTGGTAAGCACTTTTTAAATTCTATACTGATGTCCACTGAATATAAATTTTACAGCTGCAATTGATCAAAATGATTCCAACCATTTTCACGGGCAGCTGCTTACTTTCAATGGCTCTACCATAGTATCAGCTACTAGAGAAAAAAGCAGCTGCTAGTGTTGCACGTGACCTAGTCACATGTGTAGACAAATGGTGGAGCTTTCAGGTTTATCAGTACAATATGGAACATTTTAACATTATTTTTACTCTTTTCGTCTTCTGTGAAACGTTTTAGGGCAGTTTCGATCCTCCACTTTTGTCTTTTGAAAGCGGGAAGCCATTTAAACTGCTCTTAGTCTAACGAACGCGAAAACAAAATATAGACATAGCTTAGTCTCTTGTCTGGGAAGACCCTTTAAGTTTAGCACAAGACTGATGACTCTAATTAAATTCACACGAATAATCCCATATATATTCTCCCCAGCTCAGGATTAAGACCATGAGAGACGAAGGGGCCATCTACACTGCACTATCAGGTTAGTGTAATTCATTTTACCCGTCTATATAATCCTTTCGCTATCCTTGCTGCGTGAGATCTCTATTTCGTATAGATTTATCGCCCATCTAGTTCACTAAAGATTGATTCATCATCAGCCCTTTTGTTTTCACCCTCTCTATCTCATCAGAATTCTCATTAATTTGTGATCTGTTAGCCTCGTAACAACAGTGCTCACAGTGTGGGCTCTGTAGTTACAGAATCAGTGCACAATATCTTAGTCGAAGATTCTTCAGCGTCGATGTCTTCGTTAAGTCTCTATCTATTACAGAGTGTTCAAAGTCCATAATAGTGTTGTTGATTTTGAGAGGTCCCTAAATAATATTGTCTCTTAGCTCTCATTACTTTTTAGTTGTTCTATGAAATTGTACTACTACTCGGTACACGTCACACCTCACGGAGTATGTGTGCGGGCTATTGTGTGGTAGATAAAACCAGGAAATATTATGACACCAGTGCCCCCGTTTGTTTAATTTCAAAGAAAGGTAGTGCTCTAAAGCTCTAACCTGACGAATTGAAAATTGATTGTTTATATCTAGACCGATTGATAGACTAGGCCCCTGGCGCTCACCAGCACTATTATGATATGGGGGAACGCATTGCATACCAAAATGGCAAATTTGCATTAGATATAGTTCAGATGTGTCGTATTATAGCATCATCGATGGTCTGTTATAATTTAATAATATCCGTTGGTTGTTAGCCTTGCTTATATTCATGTTTTTGTCTCCTGGCTAGTGGCTAGAGCTGCATTTCTATCGGGCTACCAGTTTTAAATAACAATGGTGATCCTATAACAGTATAACATGTAGAATCATATGCTTATATTATTGAATATGGTTCATTTATCAGATATTTATTTTTGGTTATCTTATTGCAGCATATAACAGCAGGTTCATTTTAACAGTTTCTACAAATCTTGCTATTCTGAATGGTTGTCAGGCATATTTAGTTAGGCCTGATCCTCCCAACGCCATCAATATGTTTATCAATTTTACAAGCTACCACTTCCGTGAAAGCGGATTTTTTTTAAAACTGATCGACCCCTTTTTCGCATTATAACAGGCCATAGCATGGTGACTAAGTACACATCGTTAAACAGAAGCAGCTGTTATATGTCTACCTGTAGGTGTAAATAGTTAATTACACAACACGTTCTTTTTGTTAACTGGTCCTCTTTTTACGTATATACGTGTATAGATCTTTGTTTAGTTGTGCATCAAGCAAACTTTCACAGTACTACAGCTCCAGCACACAGGTACACACGCTAACAAAAAGGAGCAGCCTGCTTGTGAGAGAGAGAAAGAGAGAGATAGATAGATAGATAGAGAGTGAGAGAGAGAGAGAGAGAGAGAGAGAGAGAGATTAAGAAAAGAAGAGAGATTGTACAAGTAAAGCAAACATTGTGACTAGTCGACTGTGAAACAATACACATAACACAGTTGTGAAAGGGGAAATTACGACGGACGGCGAAAAGTAGTAGAATTTGGTTATATGGATTGGAACATTGATATTCTAGTGGTATTGTTGATGGGCTATAAAAACTCAGTACAATGACATTGTTGATGATGGATTAGTTAGAACAGAGCAACTTCGACAGAAAAGACTGTTTCGGGATGAAACCCACTTGTGAGATGATCTAACTAGTTAGAAGAAGGAGCGCCATTCTTGAAGAGAGGGTAGCCTACCCTTTCCAGAGAAATCATGGATAGGTCACAGTATCACACTATATAAAATGTTCCACAAATGCTTCCATTATATACTGCTACCTTGCTAGCATATAATGTCATGTCAAGCTTAGCTCGGGTACGCACTTTGATTGGTCTTCACTTACTAAAGTAGCTAGGGCGAAATAAATCATACTCTCATAAGCGACTCAGTTGTGCATCAGTTATGTATGATTACCTGTTCATTCTGACCACCCCTTTCTAACAAATATCTCTGTAGATACGATATTGTTTATGCACCTTCTTGAATCTTCTATTCAGGGGAAACTCTGATATGCAGCATGCCGTAGAAAAATAGCGTTGGGGAAGTCGTGGGATTATTGCACGTTTGTAGTGAATGAGATGAGATGTAGTTTTACAACAAATCTTTGCTTGAGATCTTCTTGTGAAGCCCAAATTGCACTGCAAGAATTATAGCTTTTATATACCTATTATTCCAGTCCTTTATTTCTTTTCGACTCATAATATTATGACGATTGATCTTGGGTTACCATGGCTGGGAAAGGCCAGCTGTCATGGTTACTGACAGCTGGCCTTGGATTCCTCATAGGCCACTTGGTTTAGTTTAACATAGTTCACTTGCTTTATTTAATTATCGCTCTGTTTTTGGTTGAATAGACGATTTTATCATTGCTTGTAAACCCTCAGTGTCTACAGTCTGAAGGGTTAAAGCTGCAATCCGGTGTCCCTGATATTTTATCATTTGATTACCAGGCTTCTTTCGTAACTTGATATTCTCTATTGCACACACACACAAACACAGACGTCCCTATTTACTTTGGTGATGATATCCCCTATTATGTTATAATATATATAACTCAGCTCGCTTCGCGAGCTTCGTTGCCGCGCTGCGCGCGGCCCTAGTGTCAAACATTGTGACTAGTCGACTGTGAAACAATACACATAACACAGTTGTGGGGACATTACGACAGACGACGAAAAGTAGAAATTGGCAATCATTTAAATCATTATTATATTTTAGAGATACGGGTTGGAACATTGGTATACTAGTGGTATTATTGATGGGCTATAAAAAACTCAGTACAATGACATTATTGATGATGGATTACATAGTTAGAACAGAGTCACTTCGACAGAAAACACTGTTTCGGGATGAAACCCACTTGTGAGATGATCTAACTAGTTAGAACAAGGAGTGCCATTCTTGAAGAATTTCTCTGGAAAGGGTAGCCTACCATTTCCAGAAAAAGTCTGGATAGGTCACACTATATAAAATGTTCCACAAGTGCTTCCACTATAAACTACCTTGCTAGCATATATATACTGTCATGTCAAGCTTAGCTCGGGTACGCACTTTGACGGACAAATGAATCATACTCTCATATACGACTCATATCAGTTGTGCATAATATCTGTTTGTTCTGACCACCCCTTTCTGACAAATATCTCTGTTATGTAGTAGATAAGATATTTATGCACTTTCATGAATCTTCTATTCAGGCTAAAATCTGATATGCAACATGTTTTGGACAAATAAGTAGCGTTGGGGAAGTCGTGGAATTATTGCACGTTTGTAGTGAAATGAGATGAGATGTAGTTTTACAACAAATCTTTGCTTGAGATCTTCTTGTGAAGCCCAAATTGCACTACAAGATGGAATTATTTTCATGGCTTTTATATCATTCCAGCCCTTGCTGTTTATTTCTTGTGGAATCATAAGATGACTATTGAATATTGATCTTGGATTACTGGCTGGGAAAGGCCAGCTGCCATGGTTACTGACAGCTGGCCTTGGATTCCTCATATGTCACTTGGTTTAGTTTAATAATATTATAGTTCACTTGCTTAGGTTACCGTAGATCGCTATTTTTGGTCGATTATACGATTTTATCATTACTAAACTATGTAGTAAACTCTCGGTATCTAAAGTTTGCTTTAAAGCTGCAATCCGGTGTCCCTGATATTTTATCATTTGATTACCAGGCCTCTTTCGTAACTTGATATTCTCCCACACGCACAAACACAGACGTCCCTATTTACTAATCGCCCTGGATCTCGAGCGGCTGCCTTTCATTTCGTCCCTCTCAACTTATCTCTGTCTGTCTCTCTCTTTAACACACTTTCTCTTTTTCCCCAGCCCCCTCTTTCCCCTCTCTCACTCTCTTCCCCTTTTCTCTTACTCTCCCATGGTCCTCTCTCTCACTTAATCACTATATTTTCCACGCGTCTGACCCTTTATTTATTTTCTTCCGAATTCCCCTCCATACAGACAGAATATGATAATCGATTTTGGATTTGGATTTTGGAATGTGATAATTGATTTTGGAATTGGAATATGTAGACAAACAAGAGGGGGGGGTCTAAAGATATCACGTTTTATTACTAAATATCTAACTCTCAATCCCACCTAGGAAGGACCTCATCTGATAGGGAGGGTGTTATGAGGTGCACTTTTGAGAGGGAAGGGGCCGAGGAGAGCCTGGTAAGTTACACCAAGAGGGTTAGTCAATAGTCAGTTAGACTCAATATTTGTGAAGAGGGAATTGTCCAGGAAAGCACGATCTCTCGTGTGGCGGTAGAGTCATTGTTGTAGCGCGCCAAATGTTTAGTCGCGCGCATAATAAAAGTACATAGTTGTTACTTGACTGAATACATTTCTAAACCACGCATCCCCGTGAATACAAGAAATGTATAATAGTCGCACACTACACCTCCTAATAGCTGTTACAGTGAACATTATTCCCACAGGAGGCGGTGCCCATGAAGATGAGTTTCCTAAAGTTTGTCCTGATGATTTATGGATCTATACTCTCCCTCGGACTTCTCCCACTCTTCTATCTCTTGACAGGTATACTGTAGTGCGATGTGAGTCACATTGTGACTGAACCAAGTCCTGTGCCCATGCCCGACGGTCGTCCTGTGTCTCTTTTTTAGGTTTTGCACTCCTTAAATTCTCTCTCAACCCTTTTTAGGTTACTTTAGTCCCTGGTTACAAGTGTGGATGCTCTACTCTGAGTGCCTACTACAGGAATCAACACAGCTGTTAATTCAAGAACATGACAAATGGTTGCCCAGTAAAATCATAACAATCTCTCTTGAAGAAAAGGAATGCCAGAACTTTGTTCTGTCCAATATAGCACAACTGTCACCCTTTGATGGTACTGTGAAGGTATGTTGCACTCTTACATTAGTTAATGTAATGATCTAACTTTTGCTCTCTTTAGTAAACCTAACTATCTCTATTTATCCCCCTTTACAGATGTTTGAGTACAAATTAGAGCGGTATGTGATATCCCATGATTGTATACGGCGAGTTACTACTCTTGGGTGCGGTGAAACGTTCAGAAAAATAACGGAACTAGCTGACTCTGATACACATGTGTACCGTGAAAAACTTCTCAATGTAAGCAATTAGTTGTATTCTCTTTATAATACCCTCAACTTTGCTAGATATCATGGATATGTACTCATTTTATTATCACACTGATACATCGATACACAACGATACTTTCGTGTGAGACATGTAAACATTGTCATAATCGCACACGCAGCTCTTCGGTTCCATTCGGAAACGGGAGTCTTTTTATGAAACAATTTAAACTATGATGGTGATGGTAACATGATTAATGTCAAGGCAATGTTTGTAGGTATTAGGAAGGAACATACTGGACGTTCCACTGAAACCTTTGATTTGGTTTGTTCTCACCGAGGTCCTAACATTCTTCTACATTTTCCAACTCTTCAGCTGTATTGTCTGGTATGAATGGAATTAATATAAGTACTCAAAAACACGGATAATCCGTTAACTCGAATACCTGAACCAGCTGGATTGTAATCATAATGAGTGGGGCAAGTGTTCAGTCTGGGTTTGATTACCGGCTAGTATACTAATCTCCCTCCCTCCCCGATCTAGGTACAACAACCAATACGAGATGTATGCTACAGTTATCATCGTTATGTCCATCATGTCCCTCTCTTCAACAACCTACTTCGCAAGGAGTGCTATTGTTAATTTGAGGAAATCTGTCCTATTTGAAAGTGAGGTGGAGGTCAGGAAAGGAGACAAGGTGCGAATTCTCTCTGTCCTTGTATTGCTTTCTGTCCACCTACCTCTTTCTCGTGATGTCATGTCTCTCTCTGTTTGCTTCTATCCCAGCCAGGTAGCAGGAACAGTATACCCCGTATATCCCTAAATAACAACCCCTGATCCCTACTCAGTTCGTAAACCTACCCTCGGGGGACCTAGTACCGGGAGATGTGGTACGGATACCAGAGACAGAGTCTCTCCTGACATTCGATGGTGTCCTGTTGAGTGGGTGTGTGATTGTTGATGAGGCAATGTTAACTGGTGAATCAGTTCCCACCCTCAAGAATTCTATACCACGGGACAGGTATTTGTCCCCCCGGGGACCCCCCCCCTTGTATGCCTGACTGTATGTGTGACTGTTTGTATGTGTGTTCGGTGCCTCTCCTAAGGACAGCTGTAACTGATTAGTTACAGAGTCGCTTATTAATTGTCTTGCGGCAGATAAATCATATATTGTGTCCCACATGCCCAATAACTCCTTTATATCTCACACAGTTTGGGAGATGGATACTGGTCGGACAAGAATGATGTCAACACACTGTTTTGTGGAACAACCTGTCTCCAGGCACGCCCACCCACCGACGGAGAGGTATTAGACAATCCCAGATTACACCCCAGTACCCCCACTCTCACAATAAACACTGCACCCTTTCTTTACTTCAAGTTGGTAGCTCGAGGGAACCCAAGTGCCTAAGTTCCTAAAATGAACTTCTCTCTCTAGGTCCTCTGTCTCGTGACCCGAACAAGATTTGACACCAAAAAGG
Organism: Pleurobrachia bachei; assembly: GCA_000695325.1. NCBI lineage: Eukaryota > Metazoa > Ctenophora > Tentaculata > Cydippida > Pleurobrachiidae > Pleurobrachia > Pleurobrachia bachei. Next base: position 28,758 of record AVPN01000032.1, on the reverse strand, counting down.
GCGAGACAATTCGGTTTATGTTGCACCCAAAACGACGCCAAACATTCAAATTTTATGGAGAGGCAATTACCTATGTGAAGATAATGGGATTCCTGGGTCTCTGTGGTGTGATTTATTCGATTGTGGATGGTATTCTGGATAAACAACCAGCCGGGGCCGTCTTTATTGGATGTCTCGATTTGGTAAGAGAGAGATAAAAACATGCTAATCATATCTAGCTCCGAATATAATTTGTTGGCAATTTCAAAAATAGTTAGTTTTTATTATAACTTATACTCCACTGCACCACTAACCAGTACTACTACTTAAATATCCCTGATCAGGTAACAATTGCCATAGCTCCATCTCTCCCTCTCGCCCTGAGTATTGCTGTCACGTATGCAATCAGACGATTGAAGGGCAAAGGAATCAAAGTAACACTTCCCAACTCTATCAACATAGCGGGGAAAATTAAACTGGCTGTGTTTGACAAAACAGGTTTGTTATCGGGTTGCCGCAAAACAAGGTTCAATAGAATCTGAATCTGTGAAAGCATTGGATTTGGCATGGTCTGGTAGATCTGAATAAGTAGCATATGGCCCATATTATGGGTATGTACCTTGATGGTTGATAATGTTGTGAGATAATGTTCAAGAACATCAACATGGTACCCGACTCCTTTTTATACCCTCTCTGCCCAGGAACCCTTACCGAGGAAGGATTGACACTACACTGTGTGAGATCCAGTTCTGATGGTAACTTTGCGGTGGAGGGAAACTCTCCACATGAGGAAACAATGCTAGTTATGGGGACCTGCCACTCCCTCTCCCTGATCAATGAAAACACTTGTGGGGATCCCATGGATTTAATTGGACTTGAGACTAGTGGGTAAGTATCCTAACAAATGTACCAACTACCAATACCAGGACTCAGGAGAATATATGTAAGGGAGGATTAGAGATCCCCTGACCCCCCCTTCTAGAGTGAGACTCAAGATAAGAAGTAATAAAGAACCCATCCTGTTTCAGGTATTGCTACACCTGGAGATCAGGTGGGGATGCTTTTACCCAGGACACCGTTGCCACAGCAACACCCAGCAACACTAAAACGAGTTATGGCATTGTCAAGATCTTCCCCTTTGAGTCTCATCTAAAGAGAATGAGTGTAATTTGTGAGGCTACAGAGGGAGGCTTCCTTGTTTGTTGTAAAGGTAATGAAAATAACAATTTTATTTGGTGCCTTCGGGGCGGAGTGCGAGGTACAGTCGAACCAAGCCAAACCAAACCAAAACATTTTATTTGGCCACACGTCCAACTCAACTTGGTATGCAAAGTCTAAACACACTTCTTTCTATTTTCCACTAAAGGTGCCCCTGAAGTCATCGCAGAACGGTGCAAAACAGATTCCCTCCCTCCTGACTTTGATGATGTTCTCGCATCCTACTCCTCAATGGGTTTCAGAGTCCTTGGTCTGGCCTACAAGCCCCTGGCCGCCTTCGCTGACCCCCAAACCACCCCGAGAGGGGAGCTGGAGAGGGACCTAATTTTCCAGGGACTCCTGGTGCTGTCTAACAAACTGAAACCAGAGACAAGAGCAGCGATTGAAGAGCTGAGTAGGGCAGATGTACGAAGTGTCATGTGTACAGGAGATAACCTACTGACTGCTATTTGTGTCGCTCACGACTGTACCATGGTACGTGGGATTGTATTTTCACAGGCACACAAAACTGTCAACCCCGATTTACCGAAAGGATAGTTTTCAATACACGAATAATCTGATGTCTCTCAGACATGTAATTCGGACTGTTTCAGGTGCCTGACTATGCAGATCTGTTTATCCTTGAAGAGGCTGCTGATGGAGAACTGCTCTGTAAGCAGCAGGACAGGAAACCAACGGGCTTACAAATGGAGGAAATATTCGAAATGTGAGTGTTACCATAGTTACTCTGCAGTAACCGTGATCGTGCCATGCATAACATGATCACCCTGTTCTAGGTACACGGGACAAGAGCGGAAGATTCATGTTGCGATGGATGGACGTACATTTGCTGGAATTATCAAGAATCACAGTCATCTCATGGACAAGATCTGTGTGACTGGAACCATCTTCGCGAGGTAAGAAATGGGACCCGTTGTACTACATCATATAATACCCTTACAAAACTCAGGCCAAACCCCTACCCCTACCCTGGAATTAAACTGAGTTCTCAAATCATACTCGTCGGTTACAAATGAACTAACAAAATAAAAGTTTTAATCTACACAATATCAATAAAAATAGGACAAATTACATTGATAAGTTATATTACTTACGATTACAATCTATATCTGTGCGTTGGTCAGTCACATTTATATTATTAATATAAACTATCTACAAATCGCTACGTTAGATTTGTGCTGTTACACCGCCGCTGAACAATACAACGTTAGATGTCCTAAGAGAGTCATTTGTTCTACGAATAAGAGAGGCATTTGTCCTTGTGTCATTTGTCAGTGTCTAAGATACTAGTGAAGGGCCAGCCAGAAGGCACCAACCACAACAGTCAGTGTCGCTGTGAATACGGTACCAGAGCCATTGTAGGGGTTGTGGGTGTACTTTTTCAAGAAATCCTTACCCTCCTCCCACTGATTCAAGTAGGACTCCAGCTTCTTTTCACTGGTACCTGGTGGGTGTTACATGTGATGGTTAGAAAGGTTGGGCAGGGGGATCAGAAGATTGAGTGGTAGGGTGAATTAAGTAATAGAGTGATTGGTGAATCGTCTAACTATAGAGCCGCGTCATCACACAAACAGACAGAACAGTAGTGTATCCGGGGGGGGGGACCACACAAACCTGGTTGAATGCAAAGCTCGTATCCACACCCCGCAGCACAGAAGCTGGTCAACCTCTGGGTCTCTTTGCACTTCCCCAAACTAGGACCTTGACATGCAGTGTGGTAGGGTGCATCCATCCGACTGTGATAGTGGTACTCAACCTCCCCTGTAATATGTAGAAGAGTTAGTTAGAATAATGGAGAAGATTGTAGAAGAGTGTGGAAGAATTTTAGAATAATGGAGCACCGAACCCTCACAGAGTGATGTGAGCCACACAATGGAGAGATCAGAGATGTACAGTACATATCATACATGTACTACTAGACTGGCTCTATTTGGTCACATTGGGAGTGAGATCGACGTCGTGTACGACTGAGATCAGTATCACGTGTAGTTAGCAGGAACCGACCGAATCAGGAAATAATGGTCCTTGATTGGCTGATAACCAGTCACGTGACCTAAATAACGAGTTCTAATTGGTTGTTTACTTGTTTCGGTCGGTTCCTGCTACACGTACCGGTATCAGTAGGTCCAAAATGTCCACCGCACTCATCAGTAACTGGTTTGGCTCCATCGACATCTTCAAATCCATAAATACCAAACCCATCAAGGGACCACCCAACAAGATGAGAATGCACGTTTGGAGTTCCACCGAATGCCAAACCCTGGGACATCTCTCTCATTGGTTCCAGGCAGGTGGCTGGCTTGTGGTAGTGGTAATGGGGTGCACCGGCGAAGGGACCTTTCACGTGGTCATTATCTAGGGGAGGTGTAACGTGACCCCCACAGGCTAGTTGGAATCCAGCACTGTCAATTGTCATGTCACCAGCATCATTGGGGCCCTGGAGGGGGAGGGTGTTAGTGTTAGGGGGGTGTTATTGAGCTGAGGGGGGGGGGTGCAGGGACCTGGATACTAGTGAAGGGCCAGCCAGAAGGCACCAACCACAACAGTCAGTGTCGCTGTGAATACGGTACCAGAGCCATTGTAGGGGTTGTGGGTGTACTTTTTCAAGAAATCCTTACCCTCCTCCCACTGATTCAAGTAGGACTCCAGCTTCTTTTCACTGGTACCTGGTGGGTGTTACATGTGATGGTTAGAAAGGTTGGGCAGGGGGATCAGAAGATTGAGTGGTAGGGTGAATTAAGTAATAGAGTGATTGGTGAATCGTCTAACTATAGAGCCGCGTCATCACACAAACAGACAGAACAGTAGTGTATCCGGGGGGGGGGGACCACACAAACCTGGTTGAATGCAAAGCTCGTATCCACACCCCGCAGCACAGAAGCTGGTCAACCTCTGGGTCTCTTTGCACTTCCCCAAACTAGGACCTTGACATGCAGTGTGGTAGGGTGCATCCATCCGACTGTGATAGTGGTACTCAACCTCCCCTGTAATATGTAGAAGAGTTAGTTAGAATAATGGAGAAGAGTGTGGAAGAATTTTAGAATAATGGAGCACCGAACCCTCACAGAGTGATGTGAGCCACACAATGGAGAGATCAGAGATGTACAGTACATATCATACATGTACTACTAGACTGGCTCTATTTGGTCACATTGGGAGTGAGATCGACGTCGTGTACGACTGAGATCAGTATCACGTGTAGTTAGCAGGAACCGACCGAATCAGGAAATAATGGTCCTTGATTGGCTGATAACCAGTCACGTGACCTAAATAACGAGTTCTAATTGGTTGTTTACTTGTTTCGGTCGGTTCCTGCTACACGTACCGGTATCAGTAGGTCCAAAATGTCCACCGCACTCATCAGTAACTGGTTTGGCTCCATCGACATCTTCAAATCCATAAATACCAAACCCATCAAGGGACCACCCAACAAGATGAGAATGCACGTTTGGAGTTCCACCGAATGCCAAACCCTGGGACATCTCTCTCATTGGTTCCAGGCAGGTGGCTGGCTTATGGTAGTGGTAATGGGGTGCACCGGCGAAGGGACCTTTCACGTGGTCATTATCTAGGGGAGGTGTAACGTGACCCCCACAGGCTAGTTGGAATCCAGCACTGTCAATTGTCATGTCACCAGCATCATTGGGGCCCTGGAGGGGGAGGGTGTTAGTGTTAGGGGGGTGTTATTGAGCTGAGGGGGGGGGGTGCAGGGACCTGGGTGGTATTTTGAGTCTTCAGAGTGTGGGGGTTGTCTATGGTATATTTTTTTGAGAGGGTATAGTGTATGTTAAGTGAGATTACCAAAATAGTAATTCCGTTTATGGCCACCCCGTTCGCAGCACCCATAGTTTTAGCGGCCCCGACGGTCTCCGCGTCATATGCATCTCCCGGCCTGTCTGGTCTTGTTGGGTTACCTGGAGTGAGATTGTTACTTTAACTAGCAGAGAGAGCAGGGTTGCTTGGAGTGAGATTGTTACTTTAACTAGGAGAGAGAGCAGGCTTGGCTGGAGTGAGATTGTTAGTTTAACTAAGAGAGAGAGCAGGCTTGCCTAGAGTGAAATTGTTACTTTAACTAGGAGAGAGCAGGGTTACCTGGAGTGAGATTGTTAATTTAACTAGGAGAGAGAGCAAGCTTGCGTGGGGTGAGGTTGTTACATTAACTAAGAGAGAGCAGCCTACCTTTGAGAGGGAACACCAGGTAGTCCTTTCTGGGGACAGGGAAATCACCGTATGCTCCACTTCCCGGTCCATTGTCATTACCGCAGGTCAAATCTACGAGAGGACTTTGTTATAAACGATTCCTATTTTTGGAAGAAAACAAAGTTAGGAGGAGAAGAACAAGACGTATTAGAGTTAATTAGAGTTAATTCGATTTAACTTAAATACTGCACTGGAAAACCACAACTTACTGGCAAAGAAGCACATTCCTGATCTGATCTCCTCGTCCAAGCAGTACCCGAATCCAAGACCGATAGGGCAGTAGGGATTAACATAGTAGTCAGGAATACCATTAGCAACAAGGAATCTGTGAGTGCCGTTGTCACTCCACTCCACACAATTTCCTGAAACACATCATGATGAGAGTTTGTAATGCTGTTTTAAACTTTCAGGCCAATTCTCTGACCCACAGTTCTCGCTGAGGATAGGGTCGGGACAATGCTCTGACAGGTGTTGGAAGGCGGGCATAGAATATTGATGTTCGTCACCACAGTGTCAGAAGCGTGTGAAAAAGAGTCAGATGCCAATTTGTATTTAAAGTAAACCAGCTTAGAATCCGCTACAAACCACTCCACCTCACACTTACCATAGTTATTAGTATGATTCCACGTAGTCCCATCTCCATACTCCATCCCAAAGCACGCCTCCTCGTCCAGATCAGGGAAATCAAGTCCGGTCACATTACCATTCCTCATGGGAGGCGGGCCAGGTGGCTTCTCTCCATCACCCATTCTCTCTGCGAGGGCCCGTTTCGTTCTGTCACCGTGGGTGGGATGGTCGATGAAGAGGTTCTGGTATTCAGTACACCTGGGAATGGGGTCGATTGTGTTTCGGGCGGGTTAGAACATAACAACCTGGGAATGCAAATGGGGTGGGGGTCGATTGTGATGGTACTGGAGGAGGATTTACTCCAAAAAGGGGACTTTTAGATGATATTGGTAAACAATTTTGCGATTGGAATCAAAGGCGATATGAAAATAGGGGGGGGGGCTGCTCCAGCACGGTTGTCCCGATTGGGTTTATGTTAACTAATGTGTTGTTAGATGTACCTGTCTCCTCGGCTCCTATCACCACTGTGACATCGTACCATTGCTTCCTCTGATACACTAGTACGAAACTTCCCGGAGACCACTGCCACAAGCAGCAGCCCTAATACCACCACACTTCGCATACTGTTCTGTAACTCAAATAGAGTTCTAAATTGGGGAAGATTTTAGAACTATAGTCAGAGCTAGAGGAATAAGAAATCATAATACTGTAGAATCAACTGAGATGTAAAACGGTCGGAGCGAGAAAAGTAAACTTCCTCATTGACATTCACACGTAGGTTTGTTTATGGAGAATGATTCCGTCAGACCACTGGTTATACCACGTACTAGCACAACGGAATGGTGTATCGGGGAGAAGATATTACGTAGTGACAAGAAATATAGTTGATTAGCTAGACTGTGTTTCGTGCCCCCGTCCCTTACAAATGTAAAGGAAGGGTTAGAACAAAAAGATGACGTGTGCTGGAGAAGAACTTGATCTCTAAATTATAAAATATAAAATCTTTCTGACACAGAGCACCAACAGCAAGAAATATATTACCGGCCAACAATCATTAGTTTGTCTGTATGAGCCCTTTTGTCGATAAACAAACTATTAGGCTAACCAATGCTCTGACCACAATTCACGCTGGAAATAAATAAGAATATGGTCTTGTAACTGGATAACCAGTCGGGCTTATCATTCGGTGCAAACATATCATGAGCGATATATAACAGCTCCACTTGTTTCATGATACATTGAATGTGCAAGTTAATCGTGGGACAGGACGCTTACGGAACTAATAACCTCTATTAACTTGCACATTCAACAAACTGTCCCATATCAAACCTGAACCCATTCTTCTAAGTTCTCATTAACCCCAGGTTTTCTCACCTCTAACCGCTTCTCCTACCCCATGTTTATCCCTAAACCACCTCTAACCACTCACTAGGTTTTCGCATAACCACCTCTAGCCACCCCTCTCCCAGGTTTTCTCCCGAGCAAAAGATGCAGCTAGTTGACGAACTACAGAAACGAGACTACAGTGTTTGTATGTGTGGAGCCTCGTCCAGATCAGGGAAATCAAGTCCGGTAACATTGCCATTCCTCATAGGAGGAGGGCCGGGTGGCTTCTCTCCATCTCCCATTCTCTCTTGGAGGGCCCTCTTCGTTCTGTCACCGTGGGTGGGATGGTCGATGAAGAGGTTCTGGTATTCAGTACACCTGGGAATGGGGTCGATTGTGTTTCGGGCGGGTTAGAACATAACAACCTGGGAATGCAAATGGGGTGGGGGTCGATTGTGATGGTACTGGAGGAGGATTTACTCCAAAAAGGGGACTTTTAGATGATATTGGTAAACAATTTTGCGATTGGAATCAAAGGCGATATGAAAATAGGGGGGGGGGCTGCTCCAGCACGGTTGTCCCGATTGGGTTTATGTTAACTAATGTGTTGTTAGATGTACCTGTCTCCTCGGCTCCTATCACCACTGTGACATCGTACCATTGCTTCCTCTGATACACTAGTACGAAACTTCCCGCTGACCACTGCCACAAGCAGCAGCCCTAATACCACCACACTTCGCATACTGTTCTGTAACTCAAATAGAGTGCTAAATTGGGGAAGATTTTAGAACTATAGTCAGAGCTAGAGGAATAAGAAATCATAATACTGTAGAATCAACTGAGATGTAAAACGGTCGGAGCGAGAAAAGTAAACTTCCTCATTGACATTCACACGTAGGTTTGTTTATGGAGAATGATTCCGTCAGACCACTGGTTATACCACGTACTAGCACAACGGAATGGTGTATCGGGGAGAAGATATTACGTAGTGACAAGAAATATAGTTGATTAGCTAGACTGTGTTTCGTGCCCCCGTCCCTTACAAATGTAAAGGAAGGGTTAGAACAAAAAGATGACGTGTGCTGGAGAAGAACTTGATCTCTAAATTATAAAATATAAAATCTTTCTGACACAGAGCACCAACAGCTTCTTTATATAATGGCCGGTTGTTAGTAATCAAACAGACATACTCGGGAATTGTCGATAAACAAACTGTTAGGCTAACCAATGCTCTGACCACAATTCACGCTGGAAATAAATAAGAATATGGTCTTGTAACTGGATAACCAGTCGGGCTTATCATTCGGTGCAAACATATCATGAGCGATATATATATATATAACAGCTCCACTTGTTTCATGATACATTGAATGTGCAAGTTAATCGTGGGACAGGACGCTTACGGAACTAATAACCTCTATTAACTTGCACATTCAACAAACTGTCCCATATCAAACCTGAACCCATTCTTCTAAGTTCTCATTAACCCCAGGTTTTCTCACCTCTAACCGCTTCTCCTACCCCATGTTTATCCCTAAACCACCTCTAACCACTCACTAGGTTTTCGCATAACCACCTCTAGCCACCCCTCTCCCAGGTTTTCTCCCGAGCAAAAGATGGTCGATCAACTGCTTGATGTCTTTGCTCTGATGTCACAAACATACACACCAGACGGTGCAAATGATTGTGAGGCATTGCAACACGCTAATGTCGGTATTGCCCTCTCAAAAAGTGAGTTTTTAATGGATTTACTGTATCCGATCGCCCGGAGCGACCTTGCCTGGCTAAACTGTCTTTCGCACGCCCTTTGAAATAAAATAAAAAGGGGTTGAACAAAACAAAAGCGACCATATTATTGAGACTCGTGTATCCCGTTACCCTATCTCTATCAATTCCAATTCAATTTCCCTGCAATAAATCGATTTGAGCTTATTGGTGGTGAACCGAAAGATCCCCTTTCCTAACACTCCCTCTGCAATCTGCAACTCCGATTGTAGTGCTAGTACCAAGAGTCAAGCTCCCCCTTCTAACCCCCATAAGATTATTATCAAGAAATTAACCCCCATACGTGTTTCAGGCGAGGCATCTCTCGCAGCTCCCTTCACCAGCTCCATCTTCAATATAAGCTGTGTCCCAGAGCTCTTAAAGGAAGGCCAGGGAGCACTGGAAAACAGTATGGCTGTGTTCCGGTTCACAGCCATGTACTCTGTCATCCAGTTTCTATCTGTCATCCTCCTTGTCCACTATGATTCCATCCTGGGAGACTACCAGTACTTACTTGAGGATCTGGCGATTGTACTGCTGTTTGACTTCGCGTTAGGATACACCCGACCATCTACAAGACTGTCTAGAAAGCGACCCCGGGGTAGTCTAATGCACCCCTATCTCCTCTACTGTTTTGTGCTCCATACCGCGCTTAGTGTGGGGTTCATCCTATTGTCCATGTGGTTTGTGCAGCAGCAGGAGTGGTACGATCCCTTCACAGCTGAGAGAGAGAAAGCATTAGAGGAGGGGGTTAATTACATTCCTTACTATGAGACAACAGTTAACTTTATAGTTAGTTCCTTTCAGTTTGTTACTCTAGAAATCTGATACAACGATATTATTTGCCGTACTGTTATATGAGGTAACTCCAGTCGGTGACAAATACCCTGTTGTACAGGCTTTGTCATGTATGGGTGTTGTGTGTGTATGAAGTGAGTGGGTGATGTCTACAGCAGTATAGTAATACAATATCCATAGAGCTAGAAGCAAGAGGAATAAGAAATCATACTGCAGAGTCAACTGAGATGTAAAACGGTCGGAGCGAGAAAAGTAAACTTTCTCATTCACACACGTAGGTTTGTTTATGGAGAATGACTCTGTCTCAAACCACTATCATGGTTATGCCACGTACTAGCACAACGAAATGGTGTATCGGGGAGAAGATATTACGTAGTGACAAGAAATATAGTTGATTAGCTAGACTGTGTTTCGTGCCCCCGTCCCTTACAAATGTAAAGGAAGGGTTAGAACAAAAAGATGACGTGTGCTGGAGAAGAAATTGATCTCTAAGAAATATATTACCGGCCAACAATCATTAGTTTGTCTGTATGAGCCCTTTTGTCGATAAACAAACTATTAGGCTAACCAATGCTCTGACCACAATTCACGCTGGAAATAAATAAGAATATGGTCTTGTAACTGGATAACCAGTCGGGCTTATCATTCGGTGCAAACATATCATGAGCGATATATATAACAGCTCCACTTGTTTCATGATACATTGAATGTGCAAGTTAATCGTGGGACAGGACGCTTACGGAACTAATAACCTCTATTAACTTGCACATTCAACAAACTGTCCCATATCAAACCTGAACCCATTCTTCTAAGTTCTCATTAACCCCAGGTTTTCTCACCTCTAACCGCTTCTCCTACCCCATGTTTATCCCTAAACCACCTCTAACCACTCACTAGGTTTTCGCATAACCACCTCTAGCCACCCCTCTCCCAGGTTTTCTCCCGAGCAAAAGATGCAGCTAGTTGACGAACTACAGAAACGAGACTACAGTGTTTGTATGTGTGGAGACGGTGCAAATGATTGTGAGGCATTGCAACACGCTAATGTCGGTATTGCCCTCTCAAAAAGTGAGTTTTTAATGGATTTACTGTATCCGATCGCCCGGAGCGACCTTGCCTGGCTAAACTGTCTTTCGCACGCCCTTTGAAATAAAATAAAAAGGGGTTGAACAAAACAAAAGCGACCATATTATTGAGACTCGTGTATCCCGTTACCCTATCTCTATCAATTCCAATTCAATTTCCCTGCAATAAATCGATTTGAGCTTATTGGTGGTGAACCGAAAGATCCCCTTTCCTAACACTCCCTCTGCAATCTGCAACTCCGATTGTAGTGCTAGTACCAAGAGTCAAGCTCCCCCTTCTTACCCCCATAAGATTATTATCAAGAAATTAACCCCCATACGTGTTTCAGGCGAGGCATCTCTGGCAGCTCCCTTCACCAGCTCCATTTTCAATATTAGCTGTGTCCCAGAGCTTCTAAAGGAAGGCCAGGGAGCACTGGAAAACAGTATGGCTGTGTTCCGGTTCACAGCCATGTACTCTGTCATCCAGTTCCTATCTGTCATCCTCCTAGTCCACTATGATTCCATCCTGGGAGACTACCAGTACCTACTTGAGGATCTGGCGATTGTACTGCTGTTTGATTTCGCGTTAGGATACACCCGACCATCTACACGACTGTCTAGAAAGCGACCCCGGGGTAGTCTAATGCACCCCTATCTCCTCTACTGTTTTGTGCTCCATACCGCGCTTAGTGTGGGGTTCATCCTATTGTCCATGTGGTTTGTGCAGCAGCAGGAGTGGTACGATCCTTTCACGGCTGAAAGAGAGAAAGCGTTAGAGGAGGGGGTTAATTACATTCCTTACTATGAGACAACAGTTAACTTTATAGTTAGTTCCTTTCAGTTTGTTACTCTAGCCCTGGTGTTCTCGATTGGACACCCTTATAGAAGGCCTCTGTACACTAATCCACCCATGTTGGTAGCGACAGTCGCGTCAATAGGGCTGCTGCTCATGATTTTATTTGTTAAAAACACAGCTCAAGGTTTTAACCTCAATCGGCTAGAATTTAGATGAAGTAAATCCAAAATCCTCTTGGGCCTAGTGTTGGCAAACTGTGTATTGGCAATTGGAGTTGAGTATTCCTATAGGAGGTTGGGATTTTTGCAGAAATGTTTGAGAGCGTTGAGATGTAAGAAGGGGTATAAGAACAAGTATAAGTATAACTATCTACTATACTTTGCCCTTCCGCTCTGAACCGGATCACTCCTAAAAACTAGAATATGATTAGATGACACGTGTGTGGAAAGATTATTCAGATTTCAGATTTCAATTTTATGTTGTGTGTCACGATCAGAGTTGTCTAGCTCGATACTATTACTCTGTTCGCAAGCTTTACAAGGGTTAGAACAGGATCAGAGTGAGTTATTTCTATTTTATTATTGACCTATTAGAATTTAACTGGAAGTTTAAGTTCTGACTCCCTAAGATCAAGAGATATCGATTATCATGTTATTTGAATTTTTGACTACTATCTATGCTATGAGTATGTGTTTAGTGGAAATCAGAGAATCTAAGTTGAGATTTTTTAGTTGAGATTGGTAAATTAGGAAATTAGGCATCTTATTGTGCTGTTACACATACTTGTTATGTTCGTAGAATATCGAACTCAAAATCGGGATGCTTGAAATTATAATAATCGCAAACGATAATTATCTATGTAATTGAAGTTGGCTGTTGATTGCCATCTATGTAATATCTTATGAACAGAATGTGTAAAGTATCTACAGGAATGGAATTTGTTAGCAGTTTTAAAATTATCGTGTTTCACTTTTAAAGTGCTCGTACCTGGTCACAAAGTGACCCCGTCCGGCCCTGTCCAACAAAGTCGGGGGGGG
>AVPN01000032.1:1840-14790 GCA_000695325.1 Pleurobrachia bachei | reverse complement strand
AGCCGGCCCCCCCCCCCCACAAAGTCAAATGTGGTCAAGTTGGTATTTTGATGAAGTGTGGTTCTTGAGTCTTGTTTATCGGAGCCCCACGAGTTGAGGCCATACACAAACAAGTCCTATCCGACCTTGTATTGCGGTGGCGGTGTAACAGCACAAATCCGACCGTCAAAAAGGGACATGTTCCGACTTGTCTAGCGGCGCGCCTGAATAATGCTGAAAAGTGCACTTTCAATAGTTCTGAGGCACACTTCAGCTGCGCGTTACACAAAGCACCATGTGTCAAACCTTGCGGGATAGCCAAAGAGTTCCATAAGGTGCTAAAGACTCTCTCACACCGAGTTTCCACAAGAACTGGAGAGCCGTACAGTGAAGTCATGGCTCACCTGAGGACGAGGTTAAGATTCTCCCTCCTGAGATCATGCCTTATTGCCCTAAGAGGAAACAGGAGGAAAATCGCAATTACCAATTTGGCGCACACTGAACTGGTGACCTAAGGAACCTCAGAAGAGGAACTTTTCGAAGAGGAACATGATGAATTAATTTATTATTTTCTTTTCTATGTGTCAAACCTTGTCCTGTTTTACTCTGCAGCAGCTGTAGTCTTACACTTTTGATGATCGTCTTAAAATACCGGCTGAAAGAATCAATATATGAACATGAGCAGAGAAGAACAGTGAGATTGGTACGTTTACTAACGAGGGCAACAGAAGGTTATCAATGGTTATAGAACCCTCTCAGCCTCCCAAATCTATCAAAATTAACTCCACACTCCCATCCCCCGCCAATTTCATAACTTACAATACCTTATTTGCTGCTGTCCCTCCACTAGACACCACTTGTAGTTATCCTCCGTACTAGGAGACAGGTTCTGAAAGATTGGTAGAAGGACCACTCTACCTATGGCATCAACCAAATGCAGCCATGTGGTTACGGGACTCTGTATTTACAGTGGTATCCCGTCATATTGCCGCCAGTGGTGCGGCCAATATGACGGACCACCACCAACAGAGCTTGGCACAAAGACATCAGTCTCCCCGTAATTCTGTGTTAGAAGGGGGTGAGAGGGAGAGAGAGGGGGAGAGGGGAATTGAGAGGGTGAGAGGGGGTCATAATAAAACGCAATTGGGTAACATATATTAAAATATTTAATTTGCTAATTGATTATTGATAAATATAGAAGATCAATTGGATAGCTTTTTATCCATGGTCTAAGAATAATTTATTCGGTAAATTTAGTCTCGGCTCGCATTAATTGTGTATTCAACAAGAAAATTCTGTAAAAATTCTATAAAAATGACACCGAGATGTATAACAGTATTTTGTTGTTTAACCAACTTTGAAAATCAACTTGATAAAACCTCTACTCGGGAATGTGTATTAATTCTACTTGGTCCTCCTCGGTACATGTCAGTAGGTCTCTCACTTGCTTTTCCTCTTCAGGTTCAGTGCATTTCAGTAACTCCTTTACTTCAGGGCGTGTAGACATGTTAGACATGTTAGGAACGTAAGACATGTTAGGAACAATGTTAGGAACATTAGGAATAATAGGAACATTATTGGGATTCTCTTCCTTCTCTTCCTCTCCAATTGAACCATGCCACACCGTTACATAACCCTTCGAATTACCGACCGCTATAGCCCCTGTGCTGGGGTGGAACCGCACCAGAGACGGCACCGAGACCGGATCATCGGTCAGAGTCAGGGTCTCGAGGAGGCTCATATGGGAGTTAAAAAACTCACATTTCCGGGGTTTATCCAAGGAACCAATAACGAATACCTTATCTGAGTTAGGGTACCATTCAGCTTGGAATCTGGTGCCTGACCCCTGACTTGAGGTATCATTATCATGTACCATCATATTCTCAACCACAAACTCAGTCCGATCCTTGAATCTCGACCTACAGATCTTGTTGTCCCAACCAACAGTGATCAGAGAGTCTCCAGTTGCACGATCAAAGACAGCGCTACTAACTGATTTGGTGTGGATCTCATCCTGAATCTGAACCGGAATGTCAGACCTCCTCTCGTCCCATAGTACTACAAGACCGTTATTAGTACCTGTTACAAAATAGTTTTCATCAAATGGGTGACAGTTCACATCCCACAGACTACTCATATTTCTATCTCGTTTTTCAGGGTATGTTGCGATGACAGACTTGGTCCTCGTGTCAACCTTGCTTACTTGATAAGATTGCACGCCCGCGAGGTAGATGACATCCGAGCTGGGTTTGGAGCGGATATCCAAGGAACGGAAGCTGTGATTCAGCTCGATCAGAGATTGATATGAAGATGTGACAGGATCAAGGACTCGACACACTCCCTCATGGCTACAAGTGTATAGTTTATCTCGCGAGAATTTGAGTCCCCCAACGACATCAACCTCACCTTGAAGTCTTGCAGCAACAGGCTGGGTCTGATCCTCAACTATAGCGAACAAACCAACCTCTCCGTCACGGGAACCACTGGCTACTAGAAATGTCTCGGGGTCTGGGTGAACTGCGAGGGATGCTATCCGGGATTTACAGGCACGAACTCGGATACCTTTGTTCTGGCTCCAGATTCGTTTCAGAATTCTATCCACTGATGGTGATGATGCTGCCCTTTGAATGGTCGTGTCCCTTGGTTTTAGTGGTTGGAACTCGGCCAAATCTACAGCACTTTCACGTTTCAAACTATCTATTTCCACACTTTTGGCACCATCAGTTTCATCCTGTTTGTTAGACCTCTGCATGATACAATAAAGAGGGGCAAGGGCGACAGAGTCAGGGCCACAAATATCCACTACCGGGAGATGTTTTGGGCCAATTGGTTCTTTTGGAGTTCTAGAGACGCGAGTGTTGTCGGAGTATTCAATTTCCTCTTTGTAATAATTAACAGCTTCCTTTCTCTCTGATATCCTTGTAGATTTCCGTGGGACAATCTCAACCTTAGGCTTGGGCTTAGGTATCCTTTTCACCGGTGCAGGTTTCGGGGGAGGTTTTAACGCGTTTATATCATCAAGTAGTCCAAGTTTGTCCATCATTTCCTTCTGTTGTTTCAGTTTTAACGCCCTTTTACACTCGTATGCTGACATGTGGGGGCTCTTAGCTTTGATTTCAAGCATGGATAGTCTGTCTTCTTCAGACACTCCCATAGCATCAAGATCAGCTTCAAAATAGTCTGATGGTGGGGCGTCTGAATCCTTCCCTGAACCTGATTCCGACCATTCATCTGACTCCGAGTCTTGATCTCCTGAACTTTTGCTGTTTTCATCCTCTCCGGATTTAGAACTTTTGTTGCTTTCCTCATCACTTTTGTCCTTGTCAGTAAACATTTTATCATACGATTCATGGGAGTAAGACACTCTTTTCCGCCCCGAAATCCGCTGTGATCTCCGGCCCTGTTCCAGTTCTGGTGCCTCCTTCTTCTCTTCTTCCTTTTTAGTCATGTTCATCCATTTCATTTTCCTGCGTGCAAATCTTTCCCGTATGGGTTCCTCTCTCCACTCAGAATCTGAGCTGTTGCTGGAATTGGTTTTTCTTCGTTTCGAGGATGACATCATGTTCCTGTATAAAGGATGGCATGTTAGTTATAGGTGGGGAGGGAGCATGATAGTTATCGGTGGCCGGAGGAGGAGGGGTAAACACCCGGTTAACAGTATTGAACCTGCTAAACAAGGAAACGAGCATCTAGTAAGAGGACTTTAGTAAATAAAACATTCATTACACAAATAACATTTATCAGAAATTAGGTGTGTGTGTGAGACATGTTTGATATATGGGTGAACAACAATTACAAATCAAAACAAGTATTGTATCCAAACAATTGTTTGGATAAAATACTTGTTTTGATTTGTTTTCTGCTCTCGGTCCTGGATCGATTGAGCTCTCTCGTGGAAATTCGACTACCTACATTGGTGAACAACAATTATATGACACATGCACAAATAATGAAAACACAGCCAAATCTCGATTAACTCAGGTAAATGGAGGGTCCGTGAAATCGAGGGTCCGGTTAATCGAGGTTTGACTATATTTCTATCTCCTTGGCCACAGTTCAAATCATTTCCAAGGCCAAGTTTCAACTCTTAGGAACACCTTTCCCAGTTTCATAGTTCCATCCTCAGACAAAACAAACTCCCGTGCATCACAGTTCCAAAAGGAGTTGAACTGTTCCTTGTCCTCCCCAGTGAAGACAGTGAGAAACCGGCCGTGAGATACAACTGCAATACGTTTCTCTGGACGTGCCAGGATGAAATCCCGGAATGTCTGGCATCGTTCCAACAACTGAAAATGGGAGAAAGTTAGACAAGCTGATGTACAGTTTTGTGTTAGAATGTATATTTTGTACCCTGCTCCCTCTCTCTAACTAGCCCGTAGCCCATGCCCATTTCCCTCAATACGTAATACGTCACCGTGACGTATTACGTATTACGTATTACGCAACAGTATTACTCAAAAACTTAATGATCTACTAAAAAATATGTCCTACATGTTCATGTGATTCCTCGGTAGTCCACCATTCCTCCTCAGTGACAAGAGAGAAATCATAGCCGGGAAACTGCCCCGATATCTCAGATAGGGGGGTTCCATAGTTGCAGTTCCCGTCCCCATTCTCTGAGGGGTCATAATGCTCTGAGGGGGAGGGGGAAAGAAACAAATCTAACACAATTCTTACACATCACACGACTAACAAATGTCTAAAATATTACACAACCCACCAATACAGCGCCACACATTGTTCACACATACCTATGGGAAGGGTTGATACGATGACTGGACATGGGGGGACGGGACCAAACACTTTCTCTGTCGTCATTAGGGCCCTTTTCATACAAGATGTGATAATCAAATCCACCTTTCTCTCCTCCTCTTTCAGATCTCTAAACTTCTCTCCCAGGGTCGTAGCCTGCTCTATTCCAATGTCATTTATAGCTGGGTCACGGAGGGCAAATGCTTCGGCTTTTCGGCCCTCTGCAAATAGTCTGTTGTGGTCTCCCTGACCATGTCGGATTAGCAAGACTTCCTTCACTTGGGACATAATGGCATACTGTTAGGTGGGAGAGATGGGGTTAGAAATAGCAAATGAGGGATGGGGCTGGGTTAGAAAGACCAATTAAGGGATAGGGTAAGTAACAAGAATGATATGGGGCACTCAGTCGATAGTTAAAGTCGAGAAAAACAAAAAAGTTTAAATGATACTGATCATTAAAAGTCACATGAAACACAAAACCCGGATAAAATAAATACTAAAATACATCACATAAAACTTTAACCTCACTTTCTACCCTATCCAGCTCACAACTTAATTCTGTCCATCCAATGTCAAATTGAAACATATCATTTCAGAGAGGATGTATACCACTCGGGTAAAAAGTGTCCCCCATCTGCCTGGGTTGACAACAAGATCTCTCCCTCTCCCATGTACAACAGAGTGCCACTGAAACCCTCTGGAACACTACCAACTACCCATCTGATAACCCCACCCATTAACCCCATCACACCAGCAGGATCCCAATTCTTAGCTCCCCTAACCGCATCCCCCACCTTCATAGTTTTAGTTTTGTGAACAACTCCCTCCCCATCTCTCAGCCCGAAGTGGAGCTGTCCTACACCAGCCAGGAAAGACTGAGTCCACCCAAAACACAACCTATCCGGGAGTTTCTTTTCCGTACAGGTTTTAATTTCCACTAACTCCCCCGTCTCAGGACACACGGCGTCCACTTCGCCACATAAGAGGACATTAATGTGACTAATCTTTCCAGTAACCATAGTGTATGCCCCACGATAGGTGGAGGATTCGTTCTGGGGCTGGGGAGACGAAGAGGATTTCTTCTTTTGGAATATTTTGGAAAGTTTTTCTTCCTGCTCTCTGGAACTGGGCTCCATAGACTGGACGTTCTCACGGAGGTTTTCTATCAGATGATCAGGTAAATCCAATCCCTCTTTTATTTCTGATTTGGTACCATTTTCAGTGAGTTTCATATCATCCTCCTTACCATTTTCAGTGGGTTGTTTCATAGTTCCATCCTCAGACAAAACAAACTCCCGTGCATCACAGTTCCAAAAGGAGTTAAACTGTTCCTTGTCCTCCCCAGTGAAGACAGTGAGAAACCGGCCGTGAGATACAACTGCAATACGTTTCTCTGGACGTGCCAGGAGGAAATCCCGGAATGTCTGGCATCGTTCCAATAACTGAAAATGGGAGAAAGTTAGACAAGCTGATGTACAGTTTTGTGTTAGAATGTATATTTTGTACCCTTCTCCCTCTCTCTAACTAGCCCGTAGCCCATACCCATTTCCCTCAAAACGTATTACGCAACAGTATTACTCAAAAACTTAATGATCTACTAAAAAATATGTCCTACATGTTCATGTGATTCCTCAGTAGTCCACCACTCCTCCTCAGTGACAAGAGAGAAATCATAGCAGGGAAACTGCCCCGATATCTCAGATAATGGGGTCCCGTAGTTACAGTTCCCGTCCCCATTCTCTGAGGGGTCATAATGCTCTGAGGGGGAGGGGGAAAGAAACAAATCTAACACAATTCTTACACATCACACGACTAACAAATGTCTAAAATATTACACAACCCACCAATACAGCGCCACACATTGTTCTCACATACCTATGGGAAGGGTTGACACGATGACTGGACATGGGGGGACGGGACCAAACATTTTCTCTGTCGTCATTAGGGCCCTTTTCATACAAGATGTGATAATCAAATCCACCTTTCTCTCCTCCTCTTTCAGATTTCTAAACTTCTCTCCCAGGGTCGTAGCCTGCTCTATTCCAATGTCATTTATAGCTGGGTCACGGAGGGCAAATGCTTCGGCTTTTCGGCCCTCTGCAAATAGTCTGTTGTGGTCTCCCTGACCATGTCGGATTAGCAAGACTTCCTTCACTTGGGACATAATGGCATACTGTTAGGTGGGAGAGATGGGGTTAGAAATAGCAAATGAGGGATGGGGCTGGGTCAGAAACACCAATTAAGGGATAGGGTAAGTAACAAGTAAGAATGATATGGGGCATTCAGTCGAGAAAAACAAAAAAGTTTAAATGATACTGATCATTAAAAGTCACATGAAACACAAAACCCGGATAAAATAAATACTAAAATACATCACATAAAACTTTAACCTCACTTTCTATCCTATCCAGCTCACAACTTAATTCGTTCCATCCTTTGTCAAATTGAAACATATCATTTCAGAGAGGATGTATACCACTCGGGTAAAAAGTGTCCCCCATCTGCCTGGGTTGACAACAAGATCTCTCCCTCTCCCATGTACAACAGAGTGCCACTGAAACCCTCTGGAACACTACCAACTACCCATCTGATAACCCCACCCATTAACCCCATCACACCAGCAGGATCCCAATTCTTAGCTCCCCTCACCGCATCCCCCACCTTCATAGTTTTAGTTTTGTGAACAACTCCCTCCCCATCTCTCAGCCCGAAGTGGAGCTGTCCTACACCAGCCAGGAAAGACTGAGTCCACCCAAAACACAACCTATCCGGGAGTTTCTTTTCCGTACAGGTTTTAATTTCCACTAACTCCCCCGTCTCAGGACACACGGCGTCCACTTCGCCACATAAGAGGACATTAATGTGACTAATCTTTCCAGTAACCATAGTGTATGCCCCACGATAGGTGGAGGATTCGTTCTGGGGCTGGGGAGACGAAGAGGATTTCTTCTTTTGGAATATTTTGGAAAGTTTTTCTTCCTGCTCTCTGGAACTGGGCTCCATAGACTGGACGTTCTCACGGAGGTTTTCTATCAGATGATCAGGTAAATCCAATCCCTCTTTTATTTCTGATTTGTTGTCATTTACAGGGAGTTTTGTAACCCCCTCCTTACCATTTTCAGTGGGTTTTGCAACACCCTCCTTACCATTTTCAGTGGGTTTCGTAACACCCTCCTTACCATTTTCAGTTCGTTTTGTAACACCCTCCTTATCTTTTTCAGTGGGTTTTGTAACACTCTCGTTATTGCCAAACTTCTCTGTGGATTGGTTGTGACTCTTCTCTTCTTCGTTAACCCCATCCCGTAACCACTTAACAGAATCCCCTGAGACCTTAACCGAGCTACCCGACAGCTGTTGGAGTAACTCCTTCTCACGTGACGTCACATGATCGCGTGATGTCACCAACTCTTCATACCTACAACCCCAATACAACCACGGCTGTGAATCACTATCTGCTGTTGGTTGTGGTTTGGTTGTAGGTGCTGGTTCGTATAAATACACAACACCTTTGTGTTTACATAGTTTAAAGGACCATGGGTTTTTGTAGCGATTGTACAGGGTATATCCAATGTGTTTTAGTATACCTCTCCGTGCTACAACACTAACACTCGAAACATCAAATCCAGTGTGAACGATCCATTTTAGAATTCGCCGGAACAGAATTGTAGATGAGGGAGTACGAGGGGTGCGATTTCCAGAGTCAAGGTCTAGAGGGAGCTTCTCAGGGATGTTGAGTCGCGGGAAAACTGAGCTGTCATTGACGTAGACTATTTCTCCCATTTTATCAGAGCAGAATGAACCGACACACTGCGGTTTGTAAGAAGTGTAGGGGTAGGATGTATAGACTTGGGAGGGTTTAATAACATAGTGGTCATCTAGTTTAGTTGTCTGCTTAGGCTTAGAGGAAGATGGACTACCTTTCGCTTTTTTGGTGGTTCCCTTTTTTGTGGTCTTTTTCGGCATGCCTGAGAGAACAGGTAGTTGGTATTTAGGATTTTAGGATACTTATGAAAAAAAAAACATTACAAATATAAGGAAGCAATCGATAAAGAATTGTTAAAAATGTACGTTTGATAAATTGCTAAAATTAAATATCTGACAGCGAATAAAATTATATAAAACCCTCAAACAATAATTTGTGGAATAATATTTGTAGTCCATCAAACCTCCTCAAACCTCACCAAACCTCCTCAAACCTCACCAAACCTCCTCCTCATCTATTTCAACTACACTTCTAACAGAACTACAATCACTTTTCTCAGCACTGGGTGAAGGAGGTACATTTCTCACAACAATACTTCCCCTATCCTCTGATAACCTCACCATATCATCACAGCCCTCACCCTCACAATGCAGCTCAACCAACCTAGCTACATGTTCATCACTAACTTCATACTGTCCTACCGCGGGGAATGTCTGGAGATGGGATATCGCAACACAGCTCTCCTCCTCCCCCTCCGCATCCCATCGCTCCATCCCAATCTGGGTTACAATGTACATCAGTTCGTGGGTGAGCCTCCTGTCCGGGGTATCCGATGGATCACGTACAGGGTATTCCACAGAGTATACCTCCTCGTAAGGCTGCTGTGAAGTGTCCATTTCAAAGACAGGGAAATCCTCATTTTGAGTGAATATAGCGAATTGTGAGCAGAATCCAAAACTATTATCTTCCTCATACTCTCCCACGCCAGTCAGGGTGTAGGAGTACCCATACTTATCCTTCACGCCCTCACACCACCGCACGAACTCCTCTCTAGTCCACTCAAACTTGTGATCCCAGTGGCGCACCTGACCCGGGACAAAATTAAACAAAACATTGAAATCCTTGTTCGGGGTACTGATGACAGCGTATTTGGGGAGTAGCCTCTGGAAGATATTTGCTGTAAAATCATCAACTTGGGTAAAGGGAAGATGTTCGATTAGTTCAATGGCACAGACACACTCCACTGCCGCCACTCTGCCATCAAACTCTGTAGCACTACCACACAGGACAGAAACATCCAGCGGTTTATCTCGCCGAGTCATGTGATCTAGCATGAGAGGTCGAGTCTTCCGGGCGTTTGCCTCAAGAAGTTGTTTATCTAAATCCACAGAGACAACCCTGGTGATAGTTTCCATGTTTTTGAAGTACTGAAACAGGGTTAATTCTGCACATCCGAGGTCTGCAACGCTCGTAACACCAAGATCTCTACAAATCTCAACTACCTGTGGAAGAGATGTTCGTGTGAAAGAAAGGAGGACCATGATAATGTACTACATTAACCGTAGTATTTTGATGGGAGTGGGGACCACTGGGGGACCTCCACGATAGTCTCGCGTGTGTTAGCGTTGAATCAGGCATTCAGGAAAAAGACGTTGATTTAGTTGGTCAAATCAAATAGCTAAAAAACAAACGTTTCGGCATATATATGCCCTCTTCAGTGTTTAGCTTAACGTCTAAGAGACAAAATGCACTATTTATCTGGTGCTCCTTCATAAACATAACACGTATCTGGCCAATTAGTGGGTTTACCCAGTCTGGAAAATGATCACAGACGGGTTCCATGTTCTGATAGTTTGTAAGTTGGGTGGACTACTAAACTAATCAGAATGACCAACACCGGAACATTGTTAGAGTTCAGGGACTCAGTGAAAAGGTAGACAGCACTACAGCACAGATCGCCTACCTCAAATCACTCCGCAAAGAGAAACTCCTACCAGCCCACCTGACAAACATGTGGCTCCCTTCAATTTTCCCTGACAACCACCCCTGCACTAACATCGCAGCCCCCCTCAACACTGTGGATCCTGAGGCAACCAAGCGATACCAGAGAGGAAGAGGAAAATATGACCGGAAAGTCCACAGCTTCAAGCAATACCTGCTCAAAGCGGAGATCGGAGACAAATATCTCACACTACGGATCCAGAGTATGAGACTAACATCTGCAACATCAGACCTGGCAACAACGCTTACAGCTACCGAGTTCCAAACCATCATGACGAGCATCGGTAAAGAGAGAGCAGCCCGCACAGAACTCCTGACCCGCAAACACCAGAGCAAGCTTGAGAACGCTAAGGTACGTGCCAGGGTGCTCCCAACCCCATCCCACCCCAACCCTACTCCCCCTACCGCACCTACCCTCACCACAGCCTCCCCCAACACCCCATTACAATCACTTTTCTCAGCACTGGGTGAAGGAGGTACATTTCTCACAACAATACTTCCCCTATCCTCTGATAACCTCACCATATCATCACAGCCCTCAACCTCACAATGCAACTCAACCAATCTCGCTATGTGTTCATCACTAACTTTATACTGTCCCACTGCAGGAAATGTCTGGAGATGGGATATTACAACACAGCTCTCCTCCTCCCCCTCCTCATCCCACCTTTCCATCCCAATCTGGGTTACAATGTACAACAATTCATGGGTGAGCCTCCTGTCCGGGGTATCCGATGGATCACGTACAGGGTATTCCACAGAGTATACCTCCTCGTAAGGCTGCTGTGAAGTGTCCATTTCAAAGACAGGGAAATCCTCATTTTGAGTGAAGATAGCGAATTGTGAGCAGAATCCAAAACTGTTATCCTCCCCATATTCTCCCACCCCGGTCAGGGTATATGAGTACCCATACTTCTCTCTAACACCCTCACACCACCGCACGAACTCCTCTCTAGTCCACTCAAACTTGTGATCCCAGTGGCGCACCTGACCCGGGACAAAATTAAACAAAACATTGAAATCCTTGTTCGGGGTACTGATGACAGCGTATTTGGGGAGTAGCCTCTGGAAGATATTTGCTGTAAAATCATCAACTTGGGTAAAGGGAAGATGTTCGATGAGTTCAATAGCACAGACACACTCCACTGCCGCCACTCTGCCATCAAACTCTGTAGCACTGCCACACAGGACAGAAACATCCAGCGGTTTATCTCGCCGAGTCATGTGATCTAGCATGAGAGGTCGAGTCTTTCGGGCGTTTGCCTCAAGAAGTTGTTTATCTAAATCCACAGAGACAACTCGGGTGATGGTTTCCATGTTTTTGAAGTACTGAAACAGGGTTAATTCTGCACATCCGAGGTCTGCAACGCTCGTAACACCAAGATCTCTACAAATCTCAACTACCTATGGAAGAGATGTTCGTGTGAAGAAAGGAGGACCATGATAATGTACTACATTAACCGTAGTATTTTGCACTATGCTGCGGGGACTTCACCCACACACTTCATCCAAACACAATGACCAGTTGGGCTATTTTACAGTAATCACGATATATTAATGGAAAGGAGGACCACAGTTGTGTGCAACTGACCTTACTATACCGTTGGAGGTAAAGTGGGGGATCAAATTTAACTGTATCCGATCCTTCGACTTCTTTTGAATACTGGATGTTTGCTAGTCGAGCCCTGAAAATGTTTCATTGGGTGAAATCAAATCATATGCGATGGAAATCACCCTGACCTGGCTAATCGATTTTAAAGTGGGAAAATCCAAATCAGGAACCGACCGAAACAAGTAAACAACCAATTAGCAGTTGTTTCTTAGGTCACGTGACTAGTTATTAGCCAATCAGGGACCAGTATTTCCTGATTCGGTCAGTTCCTACTCCATTAATGTACCTTTGGTAGTCATCTTCATCTTCAGCATCAGCGTATCTTGATCCATTGGGCATCACACAGCTATTACTAAACAGTCATAGGGTTATAAATTGAGAAACCCACTGATCATTAAAGCCATTAGCCAATGGTGTTTTCACTTCTTCCGTACGTGTTGTGTGAAGTATCTTAGATGAGAGAGATCTTTGGTTTATTTCCACTTTTCACACTCCAGTGTTTGATCAAGCTTTGTTCTTCGAGTTTCACACTTGCACCATACCAGTGGTACTAAGTAAGAGATCTTGCAAAACAGAGACTAATGATTCTACTAGAGTATAACAATACAACTAGTAGAGTCGATAAGTAGATCTTACCCTCTCAATTGTTCCAGTTTTTGTCACATCGGTTTGGAGCCTCGACACGACCTCTAAACAGGTGTTACTTTTTCACAAACTGTTTTCATCATGGTGTAATCAGCACTTGAAATGTTGTTGATCATAACAAAAACCCAACTATTTTTTTTCAACTTGGGGTAAAACCATGGGTGTCAAAAGTTAGCTCTAGGTCCCCTGAGTAACCATCCGGAGACTCTAAGAGATATTTCAAGCCGTTCTCCCGTAATCATTAATCCCGGTGGAAGA
>AVPN01000031.1:125221-146601 GCA_000695325.1 Pleurobrachia bachei | reverse complement strand
ACTACCCCCGGCCCCCCCCCCCAATAAATGGACCTCTCCCGGCCCTTATCAGACCTATCAGTGTTGGATATGCTAGAAAGATACTAACGATACATGTCGCGAAGTGTGTGTTTATATTTTCCATCACCACAGCACAACCCATTTCTCATTAATCAAACTAAAGAAGGCCTAGTGCACGGGGGGAGGGGGGGGCTCCTTCTGATCATTTACAGTTCGTATGATGAGTTCATTCGTTGCCGAGGTTGTGCTTTATGCTTTAGGGATTCTCTCTTAATTGTTGAGTAAGGGGTCAACAATTGGTCTCTCAACAAATTGTATGCTGTTATGTTTTGCTAAAGTACGTACCATAGTTGTAGGCGAAGATATCAATCTGTTAGCTTGGTAACGAAGTTACCCCTCTACATAGGGCATTGCAAAAGTAAGGCACGTCTTAGCGTGCCCGCAATGTAGGGGGAACTGCGTTACCAATCTGTTAGCCATAACGGTGGGAGAGCGTCGAGCAAGGCAGTATACTCGCTATGTTGATAGTTGCCCTGATTCATGCTAGTTTGGGGAAGTGTTGGATTAGGAAAACATATATACACAATACACATACCATTATAATACCACAGTAATTGGGTGATATTACATGACATTATGGCAAGTACAATAACACTGTTACTGTTAACAATGTTACATATTACAGATCTGTATCGACTGTTTAATCTGATGATTTTAATGAGATAGCCAATTATCTGAATTACAATCCGAATCATGCTGATGCAGCTCTGCAATGAGATTAACGGACATGTCGACCGAGTTTATTGTGATGTGTAGTGCCTGCACATGTCGACCATCACATCATGTGATTCACATGTGTATTGTAATCTGCATCTAGATGACACCGTGAGAACCACAAGAAACATAAATTACATTGATCGCTAGTACATATCAAAATTGCTTTCACATGACATATATTTACCACAAACTGTCATGTACGGTACATACATCTTCACTTCACTACGTCTGTAGTGTGTCTCTCACATTATATAGGCTGTAGGTGACTTCCATTGCTGTGTTATAGGTTTGACTATTCTGTCAGAGCATTATATTGGCTTGACAGGGTGACTTCCAAAGTGGGCTTCTGATTTATTTAGACACTGCACATACTGCACAGGGAACTGCACTACAGGGAAAGAAAGAAGGTATTGTGCTGCAGACTTTGTGCAGGCTGACATGTTTTATGCATTTAGCGCCATATTCCTATTGTAAGTTTTCTAGAACTCCCTGGCACTCCCTGACGGAGAACTCCACAATCAGAAAGTGGTGAGATTTGAGTTGAATGACATACTGCCTACGGAACGTTTGAGGAGATTTAGTCATAGTTTAGGCTGAGAAGTGAGAGATTCAGTGATTTCTACAGAAACACCCCCGGGCTTTGATATAATAATATCTCATTGGTCCACCGGGAAACACACACACATGTTTAATTCCAGCAGCCCTCATCTAATGTACAGAATGGAAGCTCGAGAGCCCTGTCTCAAATGACAAGATGGCTTTGTTAGAATCTCACATTTGATGAGAGTTGTTGTTTGAGGTGGTACATAGTTCTCATCCTAGATCCTGGACAAGCTTGTACATAGTTCTCATTAAGATTTCTGGATGAGGTTGTTGAGTAAGGACAATGTGTAGTTGTACTGTACTTGTACTCAAATCATTGACCGTCAATTTGACGAGGTCTCGAATATAAGCTGCCGTTCTTTGAAGTTGATATTGCTTTGAAGTATGTAGATTTCTTGTAGACAATACAATGTATGCAAAGTAAGTATAGCATCCTTTCGTTTGTTTTTTGAAAGAGAGTCGAACAAGTCAACCATTTACTTGGACAGTTGATGATCTCAAGAACATATTATATACTAGAGCGATCATTTTGTGTGTGACGACTAAAGTTTCTCAATATATGCTTAGATTGACCACGCATGAGTATCAAAAAACATGTCGTGTGTATTGAACTCGTGTAGGGTCTGGACAGTGGTTTTTAGGTTATCAGTTATGTCGAATGCAGTACACAGCATAATGTTCCTATGAAATGAACATGCTGTTCACATTACGGTGACTTCACCAATATTATGGCATGTATTTCATAACATGAACTTTTCGATGCAGTAGTCGATGTTTGAGCTGGAAGCCCACATTTTGATTTAGTTGTTAAAATTGGATCTGTGCCAACGTATTGACATTGAAGCCTATCTTTGTGTACTATTGTTCCCCCTTTAATCAATATATCTCCCAGCTGATCACTATGTCACTGAAGCAGCACCAGGGACTATCGACGGCCTTGGATAAGGCTAAAAAGGGGGAACTGACATCTCAGGAATTCCAGGTTTTGGTGCTGCAAAGTTTGGTATCCCTGAAGGAGAGTCATGTGTCCCTTCGATCACGCCTCTTTAATCTTGAATCAGAACAGGTAATTCCCAGTACATAGACGGATGACATAGTGCTACCAATATATCAAGTGTGTACTGGATCTTTTGTTGTCTCTGATTGTCGTGATTTCTTTGTTTATATTTTAGAATTTAATTTTCTATAGTTTGTGGGAGGTGGGGGATTTTGTGTGTAGAACTAAGTCATGAGAGCTCATATTGTACATAACATGAAATTGACACACAATCGAATTACCACGACACACGCACACAAAAACAAACATACAGGGTGGACCTCCAGGAAACTTCCGTAGAACGGAATTATACCAACTAGATACACATTCTAGTTCCTAGCAGGCAGCCTATATTCATTGAATCTTTGCAATTTATTCATTCACTGGCTTGTTGATCTGTTTCTATGGAATCTTTGCAATTTATACTGACCTAGTACAGGCAGACCCGGGGGCTGCAATTGAGCACGGTGTCATGCTGCTTGTCACTATAGGATTGTAATTCTCCTAGAATTATACGGCAATCCCTCCTGCGTAGATTTGTATTATTATACGTCCCCTTGAAATGTTGTGTACACTACAGCTAGTACAGTACTCGAACAGCGAACTCCTGTAGCCTGTAGGTGTAGATCCTTCTTTATGTCTTGATTTAGGGCGGCTAGCTAACGGGCGGCTTGCTAAGGGACCAGTTACAGATTTGAAACCTGGCGTCGGGTTTTTGGTGCGCTATTTTTAACAGCTCTTCTATACCTTATTTAGGTCTTGGTGGATTCAGTTTCGGTTTGTGCACAAATGTCGTCAGCCCCAGCCATGATTGCTCCTGATGAGGGTCTAAGGTGAGAATATATTACAGTCCGATCCTGCAGATTAGAAGCCTTCTAAGTTCTAACACTAACAGCAGGGAACGAGAAACTCAGACAAGTCGTCCAAACTCCCTCGTTAGGGGATGGTCGGCTGAGTGCCAGACCCCGTGACCCGCTAACTTCGCGTGCCACTTGCGAGCTACATGAGGCAGCTTGGCGATTTTAATCTGATTTTTATTCTCCAATAGGAAGGTTCGGGAGAAGTTTGATTTCAATGCCGTAAAGCTCTACCAAGACTACTTTTACAAGGAATCAGGAGAACAAAGGTACACCATCATGAAGGATGCATGATCATGTTTTGTCGCGACATATGTCGGTGACGAAGCCTGAAAGCCTCTTTAATAAAAAGACTCTTAAAGTCTCTATATACTGCTTTTCAAAAGCCTTGTAAGACTGATTCTGTGTTTTGTCCTTTTCCAGGTTTCTGACCTTTAAGCAGGCCACAGACCTGTTGACTAGAATGGACTTCAAATACTACGGAGATGGCCGCTTCCCCCTATCACATTATCTCAGAGAGATCATAGGGGACAGCCCGGTCGTGAGACAGAGAGGGGAGAAAGGGCGGGCTAGTTCAGTTCTCGTTGTTCTCTCATTCATTGGTTGAGCTCTGCTTCTATTTGCCTCTCTAGATCCCGGGCCTAATTCCCATCATGGATCTCGAGTCTCTCATCCAATGAGTCATCGTTCAAGCAATACCTGCAATGGTATATCTCCTCGCCAATCTGTTGCAACTCGCCTAGCTGCACTGTACTTGCACTGAGTGCAGCTACTCTCCTACTCAGTGACTCTCCTACTCAGTGACTCACCTATCCTTCACTCATTTCGCATCTTGATCTCGGCGGGTATTTTCCATTCTCACAAGGCCATAACGATTCACCCAGTACTCTCTTGGGCACGTCGCGCCCCTCATGTTCGCGCGCCCGAACATGAGGGGCACGACGTGCCCAAGCGAGTACTGGGTGAATCTGTCAGAGCATTGGCCTGGCCCACTTCTCGCGCGAGAACTGTAGTCAGAGCATTGGCCTGACAGGTCTGACAGGGGTGAATCGTTATATTATGGCCTTGTGAGAATGGGAAAATACCCGCCGATTCTGGAGGGGCGCGACGTGCCCAATACATTATCATGCACTCACCAAAAGCATCCGCGTGAGCATTGATGTGGCGTGGAAATGTGAAGGAGTGAGCTGAAGGATAAAACCTAACTACCTATAGTTCCGTGAGTATGGCCACAAGAGAGTTGTCGCGGGGTCTGGACATGGTGGGCCTGAAGGAGGTGTAACCTCGACTAGATATAATTTTTTGCAGACTGGAACTAGGTTACGTATTTTTGACCGAGGAATCCGAAAAACATAAAATTAAAATCGTACGCTTTTGGCCTTTTGCGTAAAACGGTAAAAACTGTCTTTTTTTAGCGATTTTCGACTTTTAACGCTTTCTAGTGATTTAAAAAATATTTCCTTACAAGATATGATCTTGTGCTTCTAGGCCAGGCTAATAAAATAAAATAAATTTGCTACAAATTAGTCCCTGCAGTTTGTGTGATTTGGTCATTACAGGTTCGAAAGTTGGAACGAGACATGGAACTGGAGTTGAGTGACAATTAATAATAATAATAATAATAAAGGGTTTTTAGTATACCGCTCAGTCCAGACAGGGCTGGATCATTGACATGAGTCCAACACTGCCCAGATTCAGAGCGGTACACCAAGATTCCCAGTGCAAAGATTGTGCTAATTTGCGAATATAATTAGTGGCAAAACTTATCGAATTTTGAGCTAAAATGGCAAAAATTTGCTGCACAGCAAAATTGGTACATTTTTGAGTCAAATAGATGCTTCCATCGTGATCAGCGTCAAAAAGTAGGTCGGGGTACAAAATTTCATGTTTCTACCTCATTCCATTCGCAAATGCGAATCTTGCTAATTTGGTGGCACATTCGATGGCACATTCGCATGTTGCTGTAGCAACTAGGCCCTTTTTATGCCCTCAGGCCCTTAATTCGGTATTGCGCGCACATATAAATAGCGCTAAAAGCGAGTCAAGCAAGAGCCTCAGTGGCCGAGTGGTTAAAGCGATTGACCTAACAATCAATTGTCGACAACTATGTGGGTTCGAGACCCGCCAGGACTGTGAAATTTTACTTATTTTTTTTCGTCAAAGCAATCTAATTTTTTATTATTAAAGTTGTTATTATTAACAACAACAACTGTTCCATGGTAATAAACTCAAGAATACCTTTTAGTAAACACAAGTTTTAGTAATAAGAGGCTAAAAGTTGGTGGCAAAAATGTTTGGTGCAATTTAAGATTCGTGGCATTTTTTGAAATCTTTGCACTGGGCATATTATGTGTCTCCCGAATATAACTATGACAAATTGCAGGCATCCGATAGTTGCTGCTACTCCTGGGCGGACGTCGAGGACTTCCTGGCGGCGGTCGATGTCGATCAGGACGGTAAAATGTGCTACGCAGAGATGTTACGGGCCTTTCACTTCAACGAAAGCGGATGAAGAGTCATTTTGTGAAACCTCCCCCTGAGAATATATTGTTTGTCTGAATGATCCTAATATGTGAATATATCCGGGTCTAATGACATATGGGTATAGACTACAAATAATATCTTAATATTGGAATTTGAAGTTTGACTTGTCACTTACAACAATTTGTAATTGTCCTTACGTGTTCTTGAAGTTGAATAACCAACAATTTATCATCACGAATTAGCTTCTCACGTCTACTAATTTGAAGAATACCATGACCTCACAATGGCGATTGAGTCTTCCACTCCTTCTGCGTGTTCATTTCGCAGTGCCCGTGTTGCTCAGGTTGTGGAACATGGCCATTAAATTCTTGAACTTCTCAATCTCCCCAGTCTGTTCCTTGATCTTGATTTTCTGATCTTCAACCAAGGTATCCCGCTCAGAGAGAGTCTCTTGTAACGTAGCCTCCTGAGTATTAGGATCCCATAGTTTAGTTATACTGGTTTTAATTGTTCTAAACAGTTGGAAAAACAGAGATGTTTTTTGAAAACGTGCATTGTTTTTTTGTGAAAAAAATAAAAAAAGAGCTGTTTCTGCAACAGATCTCCCATGCGTTTACTATGTATAGGGTACCGGTACCATTATAATATTTATCAAACTAAAACTTACCTTTTCTTTGACTTCTTTCAGCTTGGTCTCAGTTTTACTCAGCTCACTCCTTATTTTCACAAGGTGACCCTCCAGCTCGATCTTCTCCTTCTCCTTCTTTCTGTTCTTCTCCTCTGTCTGCCGTAAACTTTGCTTCGTCTCTAAGGGGAGAAAAACAGTTGTAAGTGTAACTTCTCAGAAAACAGCTCTCCATCATGTCGACAAGAGCTGACCAAGTCATACAAAAAACAATGAATTTCATTCACATAATATGGATCTGCAGCTATTATTATATCCGGTTTATTCACCCTAGACAGAACTTGGTCAGACCACAGAGGAGAAGCTGCAACACACGTGACTATATTCTAAGGGTCGACGGCAGCTGGTTCCTGATAGGTCCTGAATTGTCGCGACACACAAAGTGATCAGACACGTGAACTGCATTATTCAGTTTCAATATGTTGCATTATAACGTGCTCCGTCTACACTGACTCTACAGTCTCCGTCCCATGCCAACTCTTTCTATATAAGACATCTAAAGATATCTACATTTTGAGTCAGTCAATTATACTAAAACGTCCATCGTGTTCTCTCTGTTCGATACCATTTGAAGTTGTTAGTACAGGAATTGTGATCCTAGCTATCATTATCTAAGCCCTATAAGCCTTCGCCTGATCGCGACCTTCGTGCAATTTTTAAGGAAGGGATAACTTCGTTACTAATATAAAACCTACAAATATATCCTATAAAAGTATCATAAGGTATCTGCCTTTCTTATTCCCTAGATCTCTCTTTTTCAGATGACCCCCACGTGACCCCCAGATCCCCTCGCTCCATGTCTCTCGTTCTATTATGCACGATTACTTATTAATATGATTACCCAGCGCTGGAGGAGGGGGATCCTTGCAAGGATAAATATCCTGCATATACGACCCCCTGTCACGTTATATATTTGTCCTCCTGGCATAGTTGCTCATATATGCTAGAGATATTCCTCAAAAATCACGCAGTTATTTTGGCGTGGATGCTGCGGAAATTTGCCGTGTTTGGCCTGCCACTAATGTAGTAACCTAAAATGCCACGCCTAAAACTTTTTATTTTGGCAGCAACTGTCTCTCATCGGCCTATCTAGTTCATAATCTACTGCACTCCCTAGAAATGATTTTGGTGGCGCTACTGGCGCTGACGGTCTCGTCCGTTCTCGGTCAGAGATTCGGGGATATAGACCTCTGTACGAAGAAGTGGGTTAAACCTGGAGATTTCTTTGACATCGGCTGTGGTAGTGACATCGCTATTGCTATTAAGGTGAGCCTATAGTTCGACCCTCTCTCCCCCGAGGCTTAGAACTTAACAAAGTGAGCCTAGTTCGGCCCTCTGTCTCCCCTCCGAGGGTTAGAACTTAACAAAATGAGCCTTTAACCCCAAACAATCATAGTGCTAAAATCATAGCCCCCTTCAGTTGTTCATGCCACATGAGGAATTGCCTCCCAAGGAATTTGAGGCCATTTTGACAGAAGACAGCTACAGGACAGTGAAAAGGGAGTTCTCCTACTACAATGACGCCAACAAGGAAGACCACGAAGGGTTTTACACGTGCGTTGTCCAGCACGGCAGTGGTCTGCCCCAGGGACTCGTCTCCAAAGCCCAATGTGAGGTGATCATTGCGGATATCTGTGAAGAACTATCCGACTGTGGGCCCATGGATAGGTGTATACCTGACTACAGCGATGGGACCTGGACGTGTGAGTGTGATGTGGAGGATCGGATGAGGGTACGAGAACAGGACATCACCCAGATGGTTGAGATTGGGGAGCGAGTGAGGCTCAATGCTGGCATCTCCAGGTACGGCACTCCCCGAGCTGAGGTTGAGTGGAAGCACAAGGAGGGAGGGAGGTATAGGACCCTGGCTGAGACCCGTGGATCTCTCCAGTTGACAATAGGTGACGGTGATGCCGGGGAGTATGTTGCCACTATCAGGCAGTGTAACCGAGAGTACACCAGCAAGTTCAATCTAGAGATGGAGGCCACTGAACCACCTACGATCGCTGCTGGCTATGAGGCCAAAGAACAGATGCCCACTTGTACCATCTTCCCATCCGGTGTTGTGGAGCAGTTTGATGACTCCGCTAACTTCTACGACTTTGCCTGTTCCCATGTCCTGGCGGCTGATTTGGACCAGGAGAACGGATACCGTAACCCGTTCTACGTGTACGGAACGTTCGATAACTTCCAGGGCAAGGATTCCCTGCAATCCATGACGTTCTACATTGGCTCGGGAATGTTTGAGGTACAACGAGGATGGTTTGTCAACATGAACGGTGTCAAGTGGCCTCTTAACAGAGAGGGAGAGGCACGAGATGTCCCGGGAACCAATTGTAACATCAAATTCGATGAATGGCATGCCATTGTGGATTGTCCCGGGTTCATGGCCTTCTACGACGGAATCATGGCGGGTCACATCTCCCTAAAGAACGTGAGGACAGACCCTAAACGAAGTCTCAGCTTTGGTAGGTCCCAGGTGGGTCTCTGTTTTGGGTCTTACTCCAGGAACAGGCGGAACTGGCAGGTGGGGTACACCGGGGGGAAGTGTAGGCTGGACACCGGGGCTGATGAGTGCTCGAGCAGGGATGCCCGGGGCTGTGCTGACTACGACATGACCATGAACAGGTTGTGGAGGTGGGGAACCTGCGGGAACGGTGCTACTATTGAGCTGTAACGAGCTGCAGTGTAATGGAGATAGGATGACCTCCATGCAGGAGTGTTCCCTCAACCAGGCCTACCAGTACGGGTGTGCTTTGAGGAGTGGAACTCCAGCTCCTGAGTCTGTTGATGCTTGCCCGAGGAGGGAGTGCGATTGGTTCTTGGATGTCGTCGCTCAGGGGTGCCCACAGGATCGACTTCCCTTCTCGTGTTAGATATACAGAAACTATGAGAAGAATAGGCAAAGCAGCAGGTGGACTTGGATAAATCCAATGGTATTATATACTCTCCGTTTATCTACTACAGTTTGTGAGATGTTTGTCATGGCGATCAAGGGAATCAGTTAACAGGGTATCCTACATGTGGCCGCTGATCCCCAACCATGTGGCGGCTGTCCTAAATCTGTGACCGTGTATCCTGTCAAGCAATCGGTGCAAAAACACGAATATATTTAGCTTGTGTCTTCCAAACCCTAAACTATTATGATATTATGTGCGTAATTACGTGTCGGAAGTATGTATCTCGTAATATTTTCAGGGAGTACATACTGAACCTGTAATGTACGGATTATAATCTTAGACAAAACTGCAAAAATTCAACTAATTAATTATTCAATGTATTATCACTCTTTTTATGTAAGTTTCTCTCTCTCCGCTAACTTCTACGACTTTGCCTGTTCCCATGTCCTGGCGGCTGATTTGGACCAGGAGAACGGATACCGTAACCCGTTCTACGTGTACGGAACGTTCGATAACTTCCAGGGCAAGGATTCCCTGCAATCCATGACGTTCTACATTGGCTCGGGAATGTTTGAGGTACAACGAGGATGGTTTGTCAACATGAACGGTGTCAAGTGGCCTCTTAACAGAGAGGGAGAGGCACGAGATGTCCCGGGAACCAATTGTAACATCAAATTCGATGAATGGCATGCCATTGTGGATTGTCCCGGGTTCATGGCCTTCTACGACGGAATCATGGCGGGTCACATCTCCCTAAAGAACGTGAGGACAGACCCTAAACGAAGTCTCAGCTTTGGTAGGTCCCAGGTGGGTCTCTGTTTTGGGTCTTACTCCAGGAACAGGCGGAACTGGCAGGTGGGGTACACCGGGGGGAAGTGTAGGCTGGACACCGGGGCTGATGAGTGCTCGAGCAGGGATGCCCGGGGCTGTGCTGACTACGACATGACCATGAACAGGTTGTGGAGGTGGGGAACCTGCGGGAACGGTGCTACCATGAGCTGTAACGAGCTACAGTGTAATGGAGATAGGATGACCTCCATGCAGGAGTGCTCCCTCAACCAGGCCTACCAGTACGGGTGTGCTTTGAGGAGTGGAACTCCAGCTCCTGAGTCTGTTGATGCTTGCCCGAGGAGGGAGTGCGATTGGTTCTTGGATGTCGTCGCTCAGGGGTGCCCACAGGATCGACTTCCCTTCTCGTGTTAGATAAACAGAAACTATGAAGAATAGACAAAGCAGCAGGTGGACTTGGATAAATCCAATGGAATTATATACTCTCCATTTATCTACTACAGTTTGTGAGATGTTTGTCATGGCGATCAAGGGAATCAGTTAACAGGGTATCCTACATGTGGCCGCTGATCCCCAACCATGTGGCGGCTGTCCTAAATCTGTGACCGTGTATCCTGTCAAGCAATCGGTGCAAAAACACGAATATATTTAGCTTGTGTCTTCCAAACCCTAAACTATTATGATATTATGTGTGTAATTACGTGTCGGAAGTATCTCGTAATATTTTCAGGGAGTACATACTGAACCTGTAGTGTACGGATGATAATCTTAGACAAAACTGGGACAAAACTGCAAAAATTCAACTAATTAATTATTCAATGTATTATCACTCTTTTTATGTAAGTTTCTCTCTATATATATACTTATAGTTCGAGAAAAAAGCTGCACTTTCATTAATTCAAATATGGGACTTTTGAGGAAGATTTTGAAACTTAGGCATAAAACATGCGTCGGCATCTGTATTCTCTAAACGGCGCTAAACACCTGTCAAGAAATGTCATCGTGTATAACCTGTCACGATAATTCATTGGTTGAATTCACAATACCTACATATCATGCGTGATGCCGTGATATTTCAAAAATTCTAAATTTTTCCATGAATTATCATCATATCCTATATAGCACGTAGCGCGATAGCTCAGCATTTTATCTTTAATATTTCTTGAAGAATAACAATAGAAATATATTGTTTATTTAATCTAATGGAGTAGGGTATCTTATTCCCCCTCCATTTTCCATACAGGCTACAGAAAGCATATTATTCTAATCCCATGATTGCTTTTCAAAACATAAGAACATGAGTTAGGTATAGGTCCCATTTACTTTCCAAAAGGACATGTATGTGCAATGTGCATAACATGTTAGGCATAGGTCTCATTTACTTTTCAAAAGGACATGCTAGGGTGGTTGGTATATTCAAATTCGTCTCACGGCGTACTCTCTTGTGAATGCCTATTAGACGATATCATTGCACTGGGTGAATCATAGGAATGCAGCAGGATAAAACATGGTAGGATTAGGATTAGATGAGCATCATCAAATCAGATTATGAACTTGCCTTCTCTCCCTCCGTCTGGCGGCACCTGAATATTATGCTGCATGCTTTTCTCAGTTCGCCATTTGTATGGTTTTACAGGTGCGGTTTACTAAACCCCGCTACTGCTTTCCTGGCATACAGGAATATTTCCCATTTCATGTGTTAAGTAATGTAGGTCACAGAATATGCATCTGATAATGGGTTGAGAAAGGGAGAGAGGGGAGCGTTTATCATATATAAATGAAAAATTCGGGCCGAATATTTGCTTTGGTGGGGAGTAAGAATTATCGCACAACGTAGTTTAGGCTACAGTATAGTGGTTAGGGTTGGGGATAATTTCGTTGAACATATCTTCGCAAAATTAGCCTTTTTGAGGCTAAAAGTAAAAAAATTTCGAATCGTGAGCGAGATAGCGAAATAGAGAGAAGAATAGAAAGATAGGGGATGGAGAGAGAAGGAGGCCGAGATATTACTAGATAGAGAGAGGGCGAGATAGATGGCGAGATATGGGGGGGGGGA
This sequence comes from Pleurobrachia bachei, assembly GCA_000695325.1. Lineage (NCBI taxonomy): Eukaryota > Metazoa > Ctenophora > Tentaculata > Cydippida > Pleurobrachiidae > Pleurobrachia > Pleurobrachia bachei. The sequence goes on along the minus strand of AVPN01000031.1, from coordinate 134,414 downwards.
ATGATAGAATAGAAACATATGAAGTCGGTAAATATGGAGAGAGAAGACGAGGGCTTGATAAAGAGAAAGACAGATTGGTGGTAGCGTGAGAGATCAGAGGGCGAAAAGAGAGAGAGAGAGAGAGAGAGAGAGAGAGAGAGAGAGAGAAATTGTAACACAAGAGATAGAGAACAATCTACTAATTGGCTCATGCAATCACATGCTACCATATGTCCAAGCACTGTGACACAACCCGCAACCTCTACCAAACTTCACATCTGATGAATCGATATTATTGGCTTGTGCTATAACTGTAAACAACTTGTATAGTAGTTGTAACACATCCATAATTTGTCACACCTCCCTACTACAACAGCACGCACGCATGTAATTATTGTAGATATAATAATCTGAGCTAAGGGATTGGAGGGGGTGTTATCATCGATCTTTTTGGAGTTTTTTGCTTTACTTAGCCCTGATATTTTTTGGATTATTCTAGAACCTGCTTGTAACATCTACGATCTGATTATTAGAGAACTAGGGGGATAGAGAAGAGGGTGTGAAGCCGTGAAGGAGAAAGGGGGAAGAAGAGAAAGAGAGAGAGGGTCTAGGCCATATATATAACGAGGCCAGGGTGTTGAAAATGAAACCAGTTCATACATTTTTCATATCATTATTAACCCTCTTAGTCTTACTAAAATGGGGCGTACACTTGCTGCTGCACTGCCTTCAGTCTCATGGATCACCCACTCTTTAATTTAATATCTCAAGGAGCATTCAGTAAACTCAGTTCAGATGTATTTATAGAAGCACTTTCCTAAAGCACTTTTCACCCACAAACAAATCATTGCAGCTCTAGTCTAGGGGACACTATATGAAAGACTTTTATCCGGACTATCCTGGCTTTTATTCTGACTATCCGAGTTATCCGGAGTCCCATATCCGAGCTTGGTTATCTGGATCTGGATATCTCGAAAACATCAAATATCCGGACTATCCGGGCTATCCGGACATTTATCCGGACTATCCGGACTTTTATCCGGACTATCCGGACTTTTATCCGGACTATCCGGACTTTTATCCGGACTATCCGGACTTTTATCCGGACTATCCGGACTTTTATCCGGACTATCCGGACTTTTATCCGGACTATCCGGACTTTTATCCGGACTATCCGGACTTTTATCCGGACTATCCGGACTTTTATCCGGACTATCCGGACTTTTATCCGGACTATCCGGACTTTTATCCGGACTATCCGGACTTTTATCCGGACTATCCGGACTTTTATCCGGACTATCCGGACTTTTATCCGGACTATCCGGACTTTTATCCGGACTATCCGGACTTTTATCCGGACTATCCGGACTTTTATCCGGACTATCCGGACTTTTATCCGGACTATCCGGACTTTTATCCGGACTATCCGGACTTTTATCCGGACTATCCGGACTTTTATCCGGACTATCCGGACTTTTATCCGGACTATCCGGACTTTTATCCGGACTATCCGGACTTTTATCCGGACTATCCGGACTTTTATCCGGACTATCCGGACTTTTATCCGGACTATCCGGACTTTTATCCGGACTATCCGGACTTTTATCCGGACTATCCGGACTTTTATCCGGACTATCCGGACTTTTATCCGGACTATCCGGACTTTTATCCGGACTATCCGGACTTTTATCCGGACTATCCGGACTTTTATCCGGACTATCCGGACTTTTATCCGGACTATCCGGACTTTTATCCGGACTATCCGGACTTTTATCCGGACTATCCGGACTTTTATCCGGACTATCCGGACTTTTATCCGGACTATCCGGACTTTTATCCGGACTATCCGGACTTTTATCCGGACTATCCGGACTTTTATCCGGACTATCCGGACTTTTATCCGGACTATCCGGACTTTTATCCGGACTATCCGGACTTTTATCCGGACTATCCGGACTTTTATCCGGACTATCCGGACTTTTATCCGGACTATCCGGACTTTTATCCGGACTATCCGGACTTTTATCCGGACTATCCGGACTTTTATCCGGACTATCCGGACTTTTATCCGGACTATCCGGACTTTTATCCGGACTATCCGGACTTTTATCCGGACTATCCGGACTTTTATCCGGACTATCCGGACTTTTATCCGGACTATCCGGACTTTTATCCGGACTATCCGGACTTTTATCCGGACTATCCGGACTTTTATCCGGACTATCCGGACTTTTATCCGGACTATCCGGACTTTTATCCGGACTATCCGGACTTTTATCCGGACTATCCGGACTTTTATCCGGACTATCCGGACTTTTATCCGGACTATCCGGACTTTTATCCGGACTATCCGGACTTTTATCCGGACTATCCGGACTTTTATCCGGACTATCCGGACTTTTATCCGGACTATCCGGACTTTTATCCGGACTATCTGGACTTTTATCCGGACTATCCGGACTTTTATCCGGACTATTCAGACTTTTATCCGGACTATCCGGACTTTTATCCGGACTATCCTGGCTTTTATCCTGACTATCCGAGTTATCCGGAGTCCCATATCCGAGCTTGGTTATCTGGATATCTCGAAAACATCAAATATTCGGACTATCCGGGTTATCCGGGTTTATGCATACCCCCTAGTGGCTAGTGTTTTACTATGTACTGCTATACCCATTTACACCACCGTCAATCTGTCTTTCTAGGAACCCATTATAATGGGCTATACCGGTAGGATATATCCTACCAGTATAGGTATAGCCTGCATTATAGAGCATAGTGGCACAGCTGTACTAGGAATATTCACACAATATATTGTATCTGTTCCGACGCAATAATGTGTACCACAGAAAAATTATCTCTTACTTAGTCTGAAATGGTTTACTTTCGCAATATGTGAAATCTTTTATGGAATGAACGTTTTCTAACATAGTAGTGCGATATCCAAGTCAATCTAGGGAGGGGGAAATACATACTGGATATCGACCCTCGTCCCGCGACCGAAGACAAATTTTGTAAATTTCGTAGAAAATCAAAAGTCACGGCATATTCTATCCCACTCGTCTGGTTGCATGACATTTGTCAACTTTTTACCTTCGGGGACCCACAAGTAAGGTTAGAATCCCCTCAGTTCTCAGAAGTCAGAGCTAGCTCGTGATTTTAGAAAATTTTCACGTAGATCAATCGTAGCAAGTCAGTACCTTTCATTTTAGCATCTCAAAATCTTTATAACAGGTGCTTATGATTTGACTCTTACTGCCTGCATAAAGAGGCTAATTAGACAGTCCATATATGATCTACATATATGTCGCTATGATATGTGTCAAAGGTCAGATATTCTATTTCTTCTTTCAGAAGTTCAAAACCATTGAAATTGAAGTCAAGAAAAGTATCAGCTATGGCAACCCAAAAAAAACTCTTGTAGGTTGTTTCGAAACAAGGTAGAACCTTTTTGCGGGATTTTTTGTTCGACTGCTATTCGTCTAGGTTCTTGAACAAATAGCTTTTATAGTTGCTCTAGCACCGATACAGAGATAGAAGACCTTTACCCGTTAAATCATCTGTGTCTCTCTCCCCTCCATCTCTAGACTCAGTCTATATATGTATTGGTCTCTCCTGCGTTTCCACGTGCTAAAGCGGATAATGTGGGTGGCTGTAGTACTGTAAATAGACTCAGAGATAGGGATATATAGTGAGATAGAGGGAGATAGTAGAAGGAGATATAGAGAGAGAAAGAAAGAGAGACAACCTTGGTTCAACTTAGCTTAGAATTAGGATCTAGCACCGGAGTGTAGATGATGAAAAAGAGTGTGTTGTTTGAGATCTTGGATAATATTGCGAGGAACTGTTTAAATTGAGGCTATAGAATCATTGTTGAAATTACGACATATTAAAATTAGATAAGCTATATATATTTGTCGTTGGTTGATAATTCTTGATCTGTAATATTGACGCGATAGCCGAAAACTCTCCATTTGTCAGTGGCAAGGCAGATTATATCATATCACTTTTCTCTTTATACTCTCTCTTGCTATTTGAAATTACACCACTACAGCTGTGATATACACGGTACCAACGGCATGTTATATACTGTGTGAACACACGTGTACCAGGACGATTAAAGTTAATTCTATTTGACGCCCATATGACGTCATAGATACTTCCGAGCAATATACCCTGGCCTGTTGTTCCCATACCTCGTATACAGCTGTTATTTTATGTGTAGCAGTGCAGCTTGTGGTATAGCTTCATTTGAAATCAGCCTGGAATTGCTCATGCTTTCTTCATGGTCAATGACTATTAGTCATGCAGCCATACAGCTTGCAACCAGCTTGTTATAGGCCGCTCATTGATTGTTTTCTATCACGTTTTTTTTCTTGGTAACGCAGTTCCCCCTACGTTGCGGGCACGCTAAGACGTGCCTTACTTTTGCAATGCCCTTCGTTACCAAGTTTTTAGAACTAGAGAATGCACTACGTTAATAAAGTTGAAGTCGTTTTTAGATAAAACATATTTCTCCAGTTATGGTTATAGCACCAAATACACACCACGAAAACGTTTATGAAATAAAATATGGCGTGAGCTTCACAACATGAAGGGTGCATTGCATTGCCACTTGCTTGTCAAGAAGCAGTGTCCCCTAAGAGAGGATTTAAATCCATTACCTCCACCATATTGAACTTCACATTGTCATTCTACATGACTATAATGTCTTAACCGGTTCGGAGAGGTCAGCCTTTTGTGAGACAACCCACCCTGTGTAATGCAAGTGCAGTGTTATACCACAGCCAAGCACGTGGTTTGGGGGGGGGGGTATTATAATATCTGTAGTGCTAAAACTTACCCATGTGTGTAATCAACTGTATTAGAAAAATATAATACTGTAGGGCACCCAACCGACCACGCTAATTACTTTGTAACTGCTCGTAAAATTACTTGCGCTAGTTTCGACAAGCTAAACCAGCAATATATCTGTCCCGAATAGTGTACGGGTACCAGAACACTAGGTATTGGGTAATTAGTTATTCTACGGAAGATGTGTCTCGTAAATTATCTCTCTCTTGTTCTCTATTATGCAGTATATTTTAGTTAAGCTGTTGAATTCGCAATTTGCGTTTCATATTAATACTTTTCTATACAGTTTGCGTTGAAGTTTGAATTGTTCCTTTATTTCCAACTGCACAACTGCTCACTTGCTTGATAACCTTGCCTCACCGGTTATAACAAAATTAATAACTGCTTACTGTATTCCTTGTTCTCAATTGTGAGTAGTTAACAAGTTTTGCTACAAAGCTTTGTAGTCACGGCATGTGCCACAACAATACTAAACTTATAGATTTATTAAACTGTTCATATTTTCTTTTTATTCGGAGCACGGAAATAGTGACTCAATTTATTCTAGATTTAATATTTTGTTCAGAACACACATGGCAGAGACCACAGTGGAACCTCTCTCCATTTGTCAGTGGCAAGGCAGATTATATCATATCACTTTTCTCTTTATACTCTCTCTTGCTATTTGAAATTACACCACTAAAGCTGTGATATACACGGTTGGTTGCCGTACAATATATGACACACTTGTGTGCACATGGTCCTGCTAATTAGTTAATTCTATTTGACGCCCATATGAGTATGACGTCATAGATACTTCCGAGCAATATACCCTGGCCTGTTGTTCCCATACCTCGTATACAGCTGTTATTTTATGTGTAGCAGTGCAGCTTGTGGTATAGCTTCATTTGAAATCAGCCTGGAATTGCTCATGCTTTCTTCATGGTCAATGACTATTAGTCATGCAGCCATACAGCTTGCAACCAGCTTGTTATAGGCCGCTCATTGATTGTTTTCTATCACGTTTTTTTTCTTGGTAACGCAGTTCCCCCTACATTGCAGGCACGCTAAGACGTGCCTTACTTTTGCAATGCCCTTCATTACCAAGTTTTTTTCACTTTTTAGAACTAGAGAATGCACTACGTACTGGTATACAAAGTTTATAAAGTTGAAGTCGTTTTTAGATAAAACATATTTCTCCAGTTATGGTTAAATGAAAGTTGAGCACCAAATACACACCACGAAAACGTTTATGAAATAAAATATGGCGTGAGCTTCACAACATGAAGGGTGCATTGCATTGCCCCTTGCTTGTCAAGAAGCAGTGTCCCCTAAGAGATGATTTAAATCCATTACCTCCACCATATTGAACTACACATTGTCATTCTACATGACTGTAATGTAACAGCCGGTTCGGGGAGGTCAGACAACCCACCCTGTGTAATGCAAGTGCAGTGTTATACCACAGCCAAGCACGTGGTTTAGTGTAAGTGGGGGGGGGGGTATTATAATATCTGTAGTGCTAAAACTTACCCATGTGTGTAATCAGCTGTATTAGAAAAATATAATACTGTAGGGCACCCAACCGACCGGGCTAATTACGTTGTAACTGCTCGTAAAATTACTCTCCCTTGCTCTCCCTTGCTCTCTATTATGCAGTATATTTTAGTTAAGCTGTTGAATTCGCAATTTGCGTTTCATATTAATACTTTTCTATACAGTTTGCGTTGAAGTTTGAATTGTTCCTTTATTTCCAACTGCACAACTGCTCACTTGCTTGATAACCTTGCCTCACCGGTTATAACAAAATTAATAACTGCTTACTGTATTCCTTGTTCTCAATTGTGAGTAGTTAACAAGTTTTGCTACAAAGCTTTGTAGTCACGGCATGTGCCACAACAATACTAAACTTATAGATTTATTAAACTGTTCATATTTTCTTTTTATTCGGAGCACGGAAAGAGTGACTCAATTTATTCTAGATTTAATACCCCATTTAATATTTTGTTCAGAACACACATGGCAGAGACCACAGTGGAACCTCTAACTGTGGAGCCTACTTTAGAGGCGGTGAACCTGACTTTTGAGGCGGCATGTCGGGATTATGACAACTACAGTATGGCAGAGAGAGCGAGTAGGATCGGGGATGGAGATGATCCACAGACCGTTATCATCAACATCTTCTGGATGGTATATGACGTCCTTTAATTTTTTCATGAGTTCTTTCCTTCAATTTCCTTCAATTTCCTTCAAAAACGAAGCTACACAGCCTGTTTTGATAAATTTAACCGTGTTTTATATTTTAGGTTTTGTTCATTCCCGGTGTGATCTTAAATCTGTTAACAGTTATTGCAATCACGCGAAACAAGAATCTTCGACAAAACGTATCCTGCAGGTAACACATTCCTCCACTTTAGTCATTTCGTTAAATGTTCTCCCTAGATCATTATCACCGACACCATTCTCTGCGACTGAAGTGCCATTTCTGTAGGTATTTATCATCATTTGTATTCTTCACTCAACCCCCTAACTACTTCACCACTTCAAGCACCACTTTTATGCACTACTTCACCACTCACGCCCTGATCACTATATTTGATCACCTCTACTTCATCACTACTTCAAACCCTAACTTCTACATCAGGTATACGATGGTGCTGGCATCTATAGATGGTCTAACTATCTTCATGGTGGGGTCATCCGCTCTTCTTAACATGAATACCTCGGGGATCCTGTTCAGGAACTACCTCGTAGTCTGCGGGTCAGTTTATATAGAATCACTTTGTAGAAATTGAAGAGATATTTTATATTCAAGAAGTTTCATTTCCCAACTGATTAAGTTTCAGTTCAATAACACACCGTCTATATTCAGGTTTGTAATGTGGGCTGATCAACTACTGAAGTACATGGCGATGGGAATGCTAGTTGTCATTGCAGTGGATCGTTATCGGATGGTGAAACACCCGGCCAACTACCGACAGTCAAAGGGATTCAAAATCAGCCTGGCAATCGGGTAAATGTCACTCGTATATTTTGACTTTTCCGTCACTTAGATTGTGCAAACATCATCATGTCTCCGAATCTTCTGTCAACTCTCTTTACAGTTCGAATCTCCTGTCACGATCAAATCTCCCTACAACTGCAGGTTGGGGGTACCGTTGTTCTACAATCTGGTACAGTGTACCGTCCTTCACTCAACCAAAGTAGTGGCATCTTGTTACGATCATGACGTGTTGAACTGCATAGTGGTGTTGTTTCCTCCCGATACAGTCGGTATGAAATGAAGAGTGGGGTTGTAGAATTAGAGATAGAAGGGGTGGGAGAGATGTGAGCGGAGACTGGAGAGATAGATGCTGGTGGGGGAGAGTCGAGTGAGAGGGGAACTGGAAGGGAGAGATTAGAGAAAGACTTCTACAATGACCCAATCTATATTTCAGCTCCATGGGGTCTGATCAAGACCATGTTCTCCCTGGATACAATTGGTTTCATGGCCCTCCAGGTTCTCCTGGTCCTGGGTTACTCTGCCGTCGTGGGTGCCATGATAAGGAAATGGCACGAGGCTGGTGGTGAGGGTTTCTTTCCCCTATCTACACCTCGAATGGGCGCTGGTGATAGACCCTCGGTTATGGGGACACCTCAAGACCAGCAAGTTCATGGGTTACAGCGGGCTGTTTTGACGAAGAATCACAGGGCCTTGGAGTTATGGCAGGAAGCTGGAACTAGGTCAGTACTCAGTAAATAGTGGATACATGCTATATCTCGTAATCACTTATTAGATACATATTACATATCTGGTAAGAATGCAGTGTGCCCTCCCCCCAGCGTGTTAATGAATCACCACACACCTCGTTACCATAACGGCATTCACACAAACTCTATCTGTCTACATGTCTACCATTTGATATGTATCTCCCTTTATCCCTCTCTTTACCACTCCCCCTCCTCTGCAGGTCAGCACGTATGATGGTAGCGGTATGTTTGACAAACATCCTCACCTCTTTCCCCCTCTCCATCTACAATCTCTTCTTCAGTGCCCACTACCTGGGGGGTAACTACAAATGGCTCGTCTGGATTAACCACGCCAGGTGAGAGAGAATAATTATTTTAAATGGGTAGTTCATGGCCAGGTGAGAGGAATAATTCAAACTTTTAAATGGGTAGTTCAAGGCTACCATTGTTCATTCTGTCTCTCTAAGAACGCGAGACATACAGTCATTTTCTTACCATCTTAGAGGGGACCAGGGGCACTGTTCTAGTTTCCCAAGCTGGTTGAAAATTCAAAGTTCTTCTAGAGCTTTGTAGATTATTCTAAACTGTTTGAAAATATTTATTGTAGTACAGTCGGACCCCGATTTAGTGACATCCTCGGGGGAAAGGGTTT
>AVPN01000031.1:63843-78394 GCA_000695325.1 Pleurobrachia bachei | reverse complement strand
GGCCAATTTGGTCAAACCAAAGTTTTACGGACTCCCAAAATTATGCTCTTTCCGGTGATATCCGGTTTTTTGCCAAAAAGTGAGAGCAAGTGGGGGCTGTCACGCGCAAATACGACGCCGCGCGACAAAAGGGGGGTGACAACTTCAAAAAATCCGACTTTATGCCTTTTTGCAAAGCAAAAAGGCATCCGGGTGGATGCCTTCGGCATCCACCCGGGCAGGGAAAAAATAAACAAGGAAGTTAAGATAAAACATCTTTTGGATATAATGTCATATAAGATATAATTTCATATAAGTATATACGTTCAGGTCTCGACTTAGCTCAATGAATGCAGCAACAAGATAACAATAAAACAATTAATAGTGGTGGCGTCACATAGACTACAACATAATACACCCGAAATATATATGTCGTTTGTTATTTTCTCTTCCCTCTTGGCTGGCATTTGGCTGGCATCAGTTGATCTTTGTAATGAGATTTAAGGGTATGGCCATTTTGATTGTTACACATTGCTAATAGAAGGTGTATTTGTGTGTGTACTGTGTAAATATAAATATGTGTCTAGTAAAACTAGTATTCCTCCTTCCCAGTTAACTATAAAATCGTCGGCGGGCTTTTACAGTTTGTATAACACAGTCAGTTTAGTGTCAGTTTAACGATTCCCTCCGCATATTTTGACATGGATTCCTGGACATCGCAGCCCTCTGATCTCACCCCAATTGATGTAGACCCAAAAACGTACTGGCAGGAAGTATGGGGGACACCTTTGCCCGAAGAAGCTTCCTTTCCATGTCCCTCAGTTGTATCTTCCTTCTCCTCATCGTATCCGTGTGTTATGGGTGTTATGTGCATACAATTAAAGTCTGGCACCGCCTGGATGAGTTCGAACAAAAGGAGAGAGAAGAAAGTATCAAACTGCCAGAGTTTTTAATCGTATAGTTTTTGTGGTGGTCTTGTCGTTGTTTTGTTTTTTCTTCCTGTTAGAAATTTTAATTGTGTTTGGGATTTTAACTACAGTCGGACCCCGATTTACCGGGATGCTCGGGGGAAAGGGTTTTGCCCGGTAAATCGGGGTGCCCAGTATATCGGGGTGATATACCGTTAATTTCCTAAATTGGGGGAAGTTTTTCCTCCCGGTAAATCGGGGTTCCGGTAAATCGGGGCCCGTTAAATCGGGGTCCGACTGTACATGATTTACTCCTCTTTTATTTTCTATTTAAATGAAAATTGTTTTAACGTACGTGTTTGGCCGATATCTGCGACTGTACACCTAACTGCTCCTCCACTCAATAAGAACTGGTCAAAATCCACTCGTTCACACACGTACCTGTTTTATGTATCAGTGTTTATTAGCAAGTAACATTGTTATCACAACAATATATAATACTGATAATGCACAGAGTCATATCCTTAGTTCATTTCACTTCAATTTCCCAACTCAATTAAAATAAGGACTTATCACTTACCCTAAACTTTCTAAAATGTTCCTTAGCCGAGGGCTGAAGTTGGGACTAACCACCACTGCTTGTCCGGAAGTGGGTGATGTAAAAGAAACACAATTACATGTAAACGCCATTGCCTCGTTTTCTGTTACTTCAATTAGTTGGCTGCTTGACCCTGAAAGCATTGAGAATTTTGTGACGCATTCGCCCTTACAACTCGTGCGCGTAGTTGTTTGCAGTTTGAGGTGACGGCGCCACCAGATTATTAACTAAGCTTTAAAATTTAAATTATTATTTTTGACCTGCATACCTGCTCCTTCGAGTATAGTTTTCCGACTGGTTTCGTCGAATGCACCAGGGTAGTAGAGAACGTGTCCCAGGGCAAGGGGTGCCATGCATGTATCAAGATGGTAGAATCTCTCTGAAATTATTATTATAAAAGTGGTTATGTGTTCAGTGTCAATCATCAATGTTGGGCAAGAAAGTTTTGATTGAGAAAATTACCATCGATTAGCCGAACTTTAAAAACATCCTCTCTGTCCAGCGAAAAGTAATATAGTATGGGTTCGTATGCACTCTCAGCTGTCCTTTGACCCCACCCAAAGAAAAACCTGCTCAGATCAGCCATTGGAGAAAACTCCGCATTTCCCTCGCAGAAAGTGTACGGTTTTGCTATATCATTGAAGGTGGCCACTTCGAAGCCCATCTCCCGGTACCAGCTCTCAAAAGCCCCCTCTTCAGGCTTCCTAGGCTCGGCAGCCATGTTTGAGATAAGTGCTTTGTTGTTCAGTACAATGGCTGAGTTGGCGGCGAAAACCATGTCAACCGCACCTGAAGTTGGAAATTTGATTGAATTCACAAATTTCAACAGTTTCTGTGTTTAATTCAAATGGTTTCCGTGTCCAATTTACCAGGTATAGGGTCACAAGTTAGAGGTTCTAAGCCATGGTTCTTGAATACAGATTGCAGTCTATCCCACTGAAAACCAGCCTTAGCTTTGTCGACGGGTTCAGAACAGCTGAAAAATAAGTGTAAAGAGTTGCATTAGAACTGAGTTCACATTGTACGACAACAACTTCAAAAGTATTTTTCACAGGCCACACAACAACCACTCGCTGGATTTATTTGTTGACGAACCAGAATTTTCGGTGTGTTACACCATCATCAGTAGTAGCTATAAAACATAGAACATTATTAGTCAAGATCGAAATTCAAAACAAAACAAACACGCACTCTCTCTCTCTCTCTCTCTCTCTCTCTCTCTCTCTCTCGAATCTCTCTCGAATCTCTCGAATCTCTCGAATCTCTCGAATCTCTTCCTACTCAAATCTCTATATCTCACTCTCTCCCCTCTCTCTCACTCATTCTCACATCGGATAGTTATGTTACCTCATGTGAGGATTGAGGTTTTGGTGGATGACATCAAATTGGGAGGGCCTCACCATCATGATCCTCCGGTAGATCTTTGCAGCAGCAGTACGGCACGCAGACATATTAGAGACTCAGCTAGAAACTTACGAATTAGGTAGAGCAGAAAACACGTGAGAACAGTTATGATCAGCCGCGTTCATGCGGTGGTACCACAGACGTGTGATGCGATTACAAAAAATAAATATTATTGTACCTGATACCTCTGTGGTACCACCCCACATACAGAAAAAAGTCCGACTTACACAAACAAATATCATTGTAACCCCAAAAGGAAATATTAATTTCACACTTGTTTCGAGCTTGTTAGCTATAACAGGCTACACTGCACTTAGAATTATCGTTCAACTGCCTGATTAGCGGTAATCTTACAAACAAAAGGGAAATAGTTAAAACTAAATAATTCAAATTCTCAGTTAGCAATGTCTGGAGGTAGGTTTCAGTATCGGCCGATTCTGGTGACTGATTCTTAAGACTAAGAGGAGTATGACAGTGCTAGTAAAGAGTGTTACGCTGAAACAGTGTCCTTCAAAGACACGATTCAGTCTGCTAAGATCAACACTTGTTGCACTTCGGGCACCAAGAGAAGGGTTGTCCGAGTCAGTATGGAAGATGTCGATTTTCTACAAGTGAGCAGAGAGAGGGAGAATGAGAGTATGAAGGTGTGTGGGTAATATAACTGTTTTTTAACTTTTCGTAGGAAAATCTCTTAGTAAATACAACACGCAATGCTCCAATTTCCAGGAATCTCAGGTCAAGTCGTTTGAAACGCACTTTAGAAGCGCTGTTATTTCCCGTTTAATGATGCATGCGCACGATTTGAAATTCATCGAACGCCAGCGTTAAATTTAAAATCTGGGTGTTTCGTGAGTCCTGACAATCGGTTCTTTACTGTTAGGGCTAAAGTAGGATTAGGTTTAGGGATAGGGTTCGGGTTGAGGTTAGGCCTTGACATTTCCTACCTGATAAACTTTGAATTAGCCAAAACGGTTGAGCGGTTTGGCGGTTAGAGCCGTTTTAGTGGATCAAATTTTTTCGAAGTGCAGTACGCACACCCGTAGACACCCAGATCCGGCGCCCGCTGAAAAGTGAGATATAAAAGTTGGAAGTGGCACTGTTGGGCGTCGTTCCGATATTTGTAGATAAATGCAGTATTTTAGGAAAATGCAAGTCATTCATTCCTTGTCTTTCGTATTTGAGGCAACAAAAGAGTACAAAATGAACTTGGATATCTGATATCCTGAAATAGACATCCACACGTACAATACTTTCTTTGCTAGACCCCCTGTCTCCCCAAACATTTGACATTAGTAATGTCACATTACTAATTTGTGTAACTTCAGTGTCTGTGTTTTATGTTTGGTATCATGTGTCACAGGCCGTTTGGTGAATTACTATATCATCTGGTCGGTGAGATTGTGTAGTATTAACCCACTAATATCACCGGCTGCTGTCTTTGTTAAAATACCAGAAGCGTTTATTTTTATATCAGAGTGAATTCATTTTATTCGCATAACATTCTAATGCTTACAAGATTACCCATTCGTTCTCTAGCAAAATTCTCTAGTGTAATAGTTCATAATTTTATCTTCATAAATCCGCTTAGTAGGAGAGTTAGTCCTGTTTTTAGTACATTCTTGTTCTTAACACAGTCCTTCCACAGTCCCCTTAACACAGTCCGCACGTTGCCCTGCAGCTGCTCCTCATCATTTCGTGCTCCCAGCCAGATCCGGGAGTACAGAATTTAGCGAACCTCTGACAGTTGGTACCAGGCTCAGCCTGTACGTCGTTAGCCAACGTATCGACACAATCTGAAATAGGGGTAGTTAGATTTGAAAACAATCTGAAATAGGGGTAGTAAGATGACAACACGGCATATACTCACTGCTCAAGGGATTTATTGAGTCATAACAGCAATGGACGGTGCGGATCCCACCCCATGTCTTTGCACAATGCGCCCTGGGCACCTTAGCCCCCAACAGCTATCTACTTACATTTGAGGTCATCGTTGTATTTCTGGCAGAGCCCGCAGGTAGCCTCGCAGTTGGCGGAGATATACTTGGCGGCAGCACCATCGCATCCTCCGAAGGCTTCCACCACAGAACCACAATCAGCGATAACATCCGCACAGTCGCTTACATCTGATAACATAGGATTAGTTACTGTTGAAAGTGATGAATTAAGGGATTAGGGAGCAATAGAAGAAGACGTATGCCTTGTGTTACTAACATCTGATAACATGGGATTTAGTTAGGATAATGTTGTTAGAATGCTGTTGAAAGTATCAGTAGAAGACGTATGTCTTGTATCACAAGGAGTTATATTGTTTCAAATAGGGAAGACAATAGGATCAGAAGTTAGGTAGGTTAAAATTACTAAAATCCTGTATGGCTATTGTTTCTCCTTACCTGCGGCAAAGTTACAGTCTCCACACGTCTTCCTGCAGTTAGCGATCACGTAGGGGTAGTGTTGGGAGGAGGGGTTACATCCGTCGGTCTGAGCCACAAACATTTCACATTCCTCACTTCTGATAGTGTCATCGCAAACTGTGGAGTGTGCAGGTGGATAAATGAAGTCTTTGGGGTGTGGTGGATAACTTAAAGTTTAATGAATGAGCAATGCTTTAATGTTCTTTAATATACCTGGAGCCTCGTTTTGCTGACAAAGACCACAAGTGGCAGCACACTCCGTCTCCATGAATCCGTAGTGATTGGATGCCGGGTCACACCCTCCCTGACCGCTCATCATCGAACAATGCTTCATCTTGTCTTCACAAACATCCCGCTGTTTGACAGAGTAACTGCACCTGAGGTGATAGGTTGGGTGTTATGACGTCATAGCCATGTGATAGTGGTTATCTGTGAAAATGGTAGAGATTTATGATCGGTTTATTTGCTTGACTTTGGTTTTCTACGTGAGAGAGGGTCGAGCAAAACAAGACTTTGGCATAGACTTGAGACTTAGTCTATTAGACTTACACTGCAGAAACAAGGGCGAATGCGGATCCCACCCCATGTCTTTGCACAATGCGCCCTGGGCACCTTAGCCCCCAACAGCTATCTACTTACATTTGAGGTCATCGTTGTATTTCTGGCAGAGCCCGCAGGTAGCCTCGCAGTTGGCGGAGATATACTTGGCGGCAGCACCATCGCATCCTCCGAAGGCTTCCACCACAGAACCACAATCAGCGATAACATCCGCACAGTCGCTTACATCTGATAACATAGGATTAGTTACTGTTGAAAGTGATGAATTAAGGGATTAGGGAGCAATAGAAGAAGACGTATGCCTTGTGTTACTAACATCTGATAACATGGGATTTAGTTAGGATAATGTTGTTAGAATGCTGTTGAAAGTATCAGTAGAAGACGTATGTCTTGTATCACAAGGAGTTATATTGTTTCAAATAGGGAAGACAATAGGATCAGAAGTTAGGTAGGTTAAAATTACTAAAATCCTGTATGGCTATTGTTTCTCCTTACCTGCGGCAAAGTTACAGTCTCCACACGTCTTCCTGCAGTTAGCGATCACGTAGGGGTAGTGTTGGGAGGAGGGGTTACATCCGTCGGTCTGAGCCACAAACATTTCACATTCCTCACTTCTGATAGTGTCATCGCAAACTGTGGAGTGTGCAGGTGGATAAATGAAGTCTTTGGGGTGTGGTGGATAACTTAAAGTTTAATGAATGAGCAATGCTTTAATGTTCTTTAATATACCTGGAGCCTCGTTTTGCTGACAAAGACCACAAGTGGCAGCACACTCCGTCTCCATGAATCCGTAGTGATTGGATGCCGGGTCACACCCTCCCTGACCGCTCATCATCGAACAATGCTTCATCTTGTCTTCACAAACATCCCGCTGTTTGACAGAGTAACTGCACCTGAGGTGATAGGTTGGGTGTTATGACGTCATAGCCATGTGATAGTGGTTATCTGTGAAAATGGTAGAGATTTATGATCGGTTTATTTGCTTGACTTTGGTTTTCTACGTGAGAGAGGGTCGAGCAAAACAAGACTTTGGCATAGACTTGAGACTTAGTCTATTAGACTTACACTGCAGAAACAAGGGCGAAGAAAACTACAAATTTGGAAACCATGTTTCGAAAGAGAGATCTATATAGATTGCAATGAAGACTGATTGAAACTTGAAAGTTAGCTTCTACTGGTCTCTCTATTTAACCGGGAGATGGCCTATTGTGATTGACTAATGCCCTAATTCAAACTATTCTCTGCCGATTAAACTGAAGACAGTGCCAGCCTCCCACATGGTAATTCAACCTTTGTTTCCCCCCACAGAAGATGAAATGTAGGGTGGTAGTGACATTGGCACTACTACTGTTGTTCTCCTCGACATGTCAAACAAAAGATGGCGGTACTTCTTTACAAGTTGAGGACACAATCACAGCGCTGGAGGATATTCTTGGATGGGCTAAATCACACTACTATCTTCTTATTACCGACTTTCTTTTCAGTATTCGGGTAGCACAAGGTACGAAAATAATTCAGGGATCCGGATAGCGCACAGTCAATATCTTGAGTCAATGAGTCATGTCTTTTGTGGATTTTATTGGCTGTGATCTGGTCACATAACAAATTAACAAAAGCTCCAGACATCGGTATTTTAATCATTACTCTCGGAGTTGTCTAGAGCTAGATATTGGTTCCTCGGGTATGCGGCTTGGGCCAAAAACATTGTAATAAACCCCAAAACGCGACCACAGCCAGTCATCCCCAAATCTCAAAAATAACAGACCCGGACCCCCCCCCCTTTTTATAAAAGCCGTTATCATAGGTCATAGGACCCATGCTTGATGCTCGGTAATCGCGGTGATTTAGGAATTAGGGCAAACGATAACTGCAATAGTTCATTTGAGTAAGCTGGGTACTGAGGGGGGATCCGGGTCTGTAATTTTTATAGATCTTGGTGTAATTTTAATTTCACCTTTATCCCAGGTGAGATTGAGGTGATGAGTTTAAACACCGCCATCCCACACGAGCTGCAGATCAGACTGAAAGTTCTCCGAAGGAGGGTGGATAAGTTAGCTGATCTTGTTGTTCTCAGCTTTCAGCATTCCAATGACACGTAAGTAACGTGGCCGTATGGAACATACTTATTATGATCGTCGTAATATATCACATATGTGTGATGTATGGCTATCATATTTTCCATAAGGTCTGATCTCTGTGAGCAGCGGGGCCGTGATTCTGTTTAAACAGAGTTTTATCACACAGTTCACATGAGTTGCATTGCACATGTGAATCACATCGCATGAGCCACATGATGTAAGAATTATGATATTGTATGACTGTTCTCAACAATTATAATAACCAGGTATCACGAGAATTTCCACAACTTGATTGCATATAAGTACTACATCAGCAACTTCTACATCCATCCCCGGTCCCTGTTGCATAAGGAAGTTAAGCCCCGACCTGAACAGTACGAAGAAACGTACACTGACAAACTGAGTGATGAATGCATGCTAGAGATACTTGGAAATAAAAGTAAGGGGTCACTATGGTTACCATAGAGCTTCACTGTTCACTGTATTACCTTCGGTAAACGATCACCATATTTCGATTTTTACCGAGAATTAGCTACCAATTAGTTTCACAAGTTTGTTGAAAGATTCAACATTATATTATTATATTTATTTTTTAGCACGGAGACCATGCCTGATATCAATGGACTGTTACTCACAAATGACGAGCGGAGGTTCTGAGGATTACCAATTGACCCACCAACTTCTATTTTTCATCCTGGCACAGGTATAACATGTTTGTTTTATACAGGGTGTTCATTTGGCAGCAGTTAGTATATATAGTAGAGTGTTTTCAGTCTTAGTATCAACCTCAGTTATGCCTTCTCAACCATCTTCACCTGGAATCTTCTCCGAGATGATGACTATCACCAAGGACGAGGAGTCCTCCCGGCAATTCCTGCTGCAGAAGGGAATCCTACTCACTACCGTCCAATGTGCCTGCACCAGTACCATGACCCTAAATGGGACGAGACGATGTTTTAGTGGACTGAACACCTAGAAGGCGACGAGTCCTACTGGATGCAGTAAGACCAAAAGCTGCCGTTTCGGATCCTACCTTTCAAACTCCAAGATACCATTCTCCAGCCTACTACAACTTCTCTACTGCTTCAGCTCCAAGAACCTGACCAATGTGGATACAGCAGCGTACACAGGATTGTCCCGGAAAGCTGTTACCGAGTGGAAGGCCTCCCTTCTAGAAGCAGTAACAATTTGGATCCTCAACAACCCACAACCGATCGGGGGACTCGGCGAGATAGTTGAGATAGATGAAGCGATGATGGGACGGAGGAAATACAACCGTGGAACACTTCGGGAAGGAGCGTGGGTCCTGGGAGGAGTTTGTCGCAGAACTGGCCATTGTTTTCTGATCCAGTGCCCCAACAACCGGCGAGATGCTAGAACCCTCCTGCCCCTGATACAACGACATGTCCTTCCCGGTACCACTATTCATACAGATCAGTGGGCCGGTTATAACCAACTCTCCTCTCTTGGCTACACTCACCATACGGTGAACCATACCTTGAACTTTGTGGATCCTACTACCGGTGTACACACTAACATGCAAGAAGGACTGTGGCACCATGTGAAGCGACAGTTGGATTCCAAACAGAGCTTGGAGCATGTGTTTATTGAGTTTGTTTTTAGGAGACGATTTAATGCGAGTACTGGTGAATCAGTCTAAGCATTACGCAAATTACCTAAAAATTGACATCTTCGATCTTAAAATTAATCCCATTTGAATCACCGTGTTTTCAATTCTAATTAAATAGTAACTACTATGTTATGACACCGTTAGCCTATCAGTTCGATCTCACAGCAGTTAGTATATATAGTAGAGTGTTTTCAGTCTTAGTATCAACCTCAGTTATGCCTTCTCAACCATCTTCACCTGGAATCTTCTCCGAGATGATGACTATCACCAAGGACGAGGAGTCCTCCCGGCAATTCCTGCTGCAGAAGGGAATCCTACTCACTACCGTCCAATGTGCCTGCACCAGTACCATGACCCTAAAACCCTGCTCTGCTACAAAATCACCTGACTTGTGGATCTTCCGCTGCTCAGCTACTGGATGCAGTAAGACCAAAAGCTGCCGTTTCGGATCCTACCTTTCAAACTCCAAGATACCATTCTCCAGCCTACTACAACTTCTCTACTGCTTCAGCTCCAAGAACCTGACCAATGTGGATACAGCAGCGTACACAGGATTGTCCCGGAAAGCTGTTACCGAGTGGAAGGCCTCCCTTCTAGAAGCAGTAACAATTTGGATCCTCAACAACCCACAACCGATCGGGGGACTCGGCGAGATAGTTGAGATAGATGAAGCGATTATGGGACGGAGGAAATACAACCGTGGAACACTTCGGGAAGGAGCGTGGGTCCTGGGAGGAGTTTGTCGCAGAACTGGCCATTGTTTTCTGATCCAGTGCCCCAACAACCGGCATAATACATAAACACCCCGATAATTACTATGGCTGTCTCACATGTCCCCAAGGTCCCCCAGGGTCCCCCAAGGTCCCCCGAGGGTCCCCAAGGTCCCCGAGGGTCCCTCACTGTCGAAGGTCCCCGAGGGTCCCCCGATCGGTCGGGCTTCGTTACACCTGCCGTTCATTTTGGATCTTTACAAGTGTTGTACCAGAATTTGGTCTCAGAAATATTTTATTTTGGATTTGTGAAAAATTGCAATTTTATTTTCTGAATTTGTAACAAAGTTAAATTCAGGTTAAAGGGTGCAGTAGTAGAATTGAAGAGTTAGACATCCATCAAAACACAACTGCAGTCATTATAGACAATCTGATGGAGAAGATGTTCCAGCGATTGAAACCTACAATTCTAAAAGGATGGTAAGGTTTTCAAACTATAGGAACAAGATAGATAATATCTTCACTCGCTGCATTCTCCCGGTTTTAACGTGTTGTTCCGAGACAAACACATGTGATGAACTGTTGTTCTTGGTGGTCGACGGTCGTGTCTGTGGTCGTATCTGTACTGTATATTTCTCCTGCAGGTATGATCTGTATACAGAGATGGTTATGATAGGATTGATGATGAATTACCAGGATTTCTACTCCCCCGCTATCCTCGAGCCCATATTCCTCTGGCAGGACTATACAGGGTGTTACACTGAGGAAACTATGCAGCCTCGACATGTTAAACTTGCCTCCCACCAAATGGGACGGAGATTGCTATCTGATGAGATAGTGGATGGTAAATTATCATTTAATGTAATTGTGTTTCTCATATATATTCAATATTGATTGGGGGTTGAAATAATTGATATTGTGCTGTTTCATTACAGATAGGTATAACATGTTTAACCCAAGCTGTTTCCCTTTCTCTTCAGACACATGCTCGGAGCACAACACAGCCCTGGGACTGATAGTTCTCAGTTTACTACTACGTCACCAGCTCAACTTTCTCCATGACACTTCAGAAGAAGGGGATCATATTGCCCATAATAATACCCCTGAGCTGACAGTGGTATCAAAACTGTTGGAGTTCCCTGTCTTATGTACTGTTTTAGTTGCAGTGTTTGTGTTTTGTTTTCTATTTAGAACGAGACGATTGCGATTTTTACAAAGATTATTTTTGATTTGTTGATATTTAAATGTTGTCCGTATTATATTTCTAGTTATAATTTTCATAGAAACCGTTTGTATTTTCGTTCTACTTTGCAGGGAATCGTTGTCAGTTGTGTGTTTGTCATGTTCTAACCCTCGAAATGAGTTGGTTACGAAGTCACCCCTAATATTGCATATAGGTGTGACAATACCGCTTGCCGAAAAATGGCAATTTTCAAGACCTTCTCATAAAAAGTTATCGAAAACTGGTCTAAAACCAATCTAAAACGTATGGCACTAGTTTGTATAGTAACCAGGACCTGCATTTTACAGAAAGTAACGGTCCGACTACACATACGCACATGTTTAATTGTTTAACAATACGGTGTACACACGTACATATTGGTCATAAAATTCCAATCTTTAGGAATTTTTTCCCCGCCCTTCGGCCTTCACCTGGATGCCTTTTGCAAAAAGGCATAGGGGTTTAGAAATCTCAAGGGATATACTGACTATGTGTAGCAAGTCCACCTTTTTAGTGGGAGCGCTTAGATCATGCACGTGCAAAAATCGCGCGCCACCCGAAATTTAGGTCACTCCTTTGCTTTGCATCAAATCACGAAATGACCCTCGAGTTTTTTGTAGATCTCGACGAGATCTTTTGAAAAGAACTTCCAGTAAAATTATTGGAGTTGAAATGAAGGAGCTATGACAATGCACAAAAAGGGTGGCGTGCGACTTCTGGCGGCAAATGATCTAAGCGCTCCTATTAGTTGCGAGGGGCAACATGTAGCAACTAGAGCCGTGCAGTGCACACAACAACAACCTCCTTCATAAACCACTTCATTGAGGTGTTTTCAGGAAATGTGTGGTACGCAATTCCGCAATGTGGCGCACAATTTAGTGCTACTAAAACACAAGAATTTGTTCTATACTGTTTGCATGATCTATAAATGATCCGAAATGTCTGTCCCGCCTTCATGTTCGAAATGAAAGCTTGGTGGGGAAACATAGCAATATGCAACATAATGCATTAATTATTCTTGTTTCTGACTAGACTATAGCTTGTTTGTTTGTTTGTTTGTGATTGCTGCGTCTGGAGGATGACCTGCCCGAAAGTCTAGTAGAGGCCGCACCGAACACGCTTATTAGGCGGGAGCCACAACATTTTTAAATTTCGTGAAATTTCTGTTTTTGGGGTTGGCTACATTGAAACCTGAGTGAAATCAACGTCGCGCGCGACTGAGATTGATCTCACATACAGGCTTCCGCCCCGTTATTGATTTTAGGGTACACTTGTTCTAAGACCTGGCTGCAAGGAACTACTGAACCGATTTGCATCTCGTTTGTTGCCCCTAGCAGATAATTGTCTGTCTTTATTGGAGTTGAAATGAAGGAGCTATGACAATGCACAAAAAGGGTGGCGTGCGACTTCTGGCGGCAAATGATCTAAGCGCTCCTATTAGTTGCGAGGGGCAACATGTAGCAACTAGAGCCGTGCAGTGCACACAACAACAACCTCCTTCATAAACCACTTCATTGAGGTGTTTTCAGGAAATGTGTGGTACGCAATTCCGCAATGTGGCGCACAATTTAGTGCTACTAAAACACAAGAATTTGTTCTATACTGTTTGCATGATCTATAAATGATCCGAAATGTCTGTCCCGCCTTCATGTTCGAAATGAAAGCTTGGTGGGGAAACATAGCAATATGCAACATAATGCATTAATTATTCTTGTTTCTGACTAGACTATAGCTTGTTTGTTTGTTTGTTTGTGATTGCTGCGTCTGGAGGATGACCTGCCCGAAAGTCTAGTAGAGGCCGCACCGAACACGCTTATTAGGCGTCCCAGCACGTCAACCACTCCGGCGTAGCAAGGCCAGCCACCAATCAGTTTATGCAGAGCATGTTACTTCGTTGGCTACATTGAAACCTGAGTGAGATCAACGTCGCGCGCGACTGAGATTGATCTCACATACAGGCTTCCGCCCCGTTATTGATTTTAGGGTACACTTGTTCTAAGACCTGGCTGCAAGGAACTACTGAACCGATTTGCATCTCGTTTGTTGCCCCTAGCAGATAATTGTCTGTCGTTTTACGGAAAATACCCGCGAGTATCAGCATTTGAGGAATAGTGGGTCAAAATTGACGCTAAACATTAGCAATCTTTAAAGACCTGGCTGCAAGCTCCTACGCTGTTCTCGGACAATCTGCGGGTACTGGGTGAATCATCATGGCCTTGAGAGTATGGGAAAATACCCGCCGATTCATCACGATGTGAAATGAGGCGATACTTGACGTTGGAGTAGTGCTAGGTCGGCTAAAAAGGCCTCTTAAATGGTCTGTAGCGCGCGAATTCTCTCATCTGAGCTCTCTCACTACTGAAAAGTGTGCTTTTATTGCGCGCACGCGAGTTCATGCAGTGGACAGGGCGGGATCCTATTATTACTTCGGACGCTCCAGGAAGACCGTGATCAACCACTGGCGACACCGAGCGGCGAGAGCCGCACGGCCTCGACAGGGGTATCCCACTACTCCTGGCATATATCAAATTCTAAGATTTATGTTGAGCTGGAGATTATTGAGTTTGGTTTGGTCTGGATCAAGGTAACGTTTTGCCTTTGAGAGTTTGGTTTGGTCTGGAGCAAGGTAACGTTTTGCCTTTGAGCGTGTCTTTAGTTTGGTTTGGTCTGGATCAAGGTGACGTTCTGCCTTTGAGAGTGTCTTTAGTTTGGGTCTGGAATTCCTATGTTACCCGGTATACCGTAGACAATTACAATAAACTGTACACAATATGTATGAACAGACAATACGGACAGATAAACTTACAGCTTTTGATGCATGATTGGTACCGTGATGTTGTTGGTGCAGTGATGAAGTGAGAGATGTCAGATGTGTCCCTTTCCCGTTGAGATAATGATAAACGAAAAACTATCAATTACAAACGAGGCGTAGGTCAGAATATAACGCCACAAGAATCCAAGATGTTCTAGAGGACAGTCGGGAGGGACAGATAAGAACAATTGTGTATACTCACTGAGTGAGGTGCAGTTAGCGTTTGAAGAAAATACCGTTT
>AVPN01000031.1:43450-53542 GCA_000695325.1 Pleurobrachia bachei | reverse complement strand
ACAATGCATATTTTCATTATCTCTCTTTTGTTTGTTGTTGTACCAGAATTTGTTGTTTGTCGTTTAGCTCGTGATACAATGCGAGAGTACCACTTACACCGTGGTCCTCTTTTTGCTTGTGAGTTCGTAAACTTAGCACACTCCCTTCGGTCGTGTACTAAGTAAACCTCTAACACTCCCTTCGGTCGTGTCAGAGGTAATCTAAAAACACTCCCTGCGGTCGTGTTTTTAGAATAACGAACTCCGTTCGCCCTGCAGGCTCACGAGCTACTAGATACACTCCGGCTACGCCCTCGGTGTATCTATTCACAGAGTACCACGCTGTCGCGTGGTACTATCTTCCATTGTGATATTGTGATATTGTGATGTGTAGACTGTACTATACCTGTATTATCATGGAGACGACGACCAGTATAGCAGGGAGAAAGAAGGGCAGGAATACTAGACACACAGTCCTACACTCATCAGCGTGTGTAAAATTACCGCTCAGGAACTGCTGATACCCACCCGGTCTGTAGAAGTGCCACTCCAGAAAATCAAAAGAGTTGTCATCGGGACCTTGTTGAAGGGGTATTGCCTCTGTGTACATGTACAACCCGTCCCAGATTACGAGAAGTATGGTGTAGAAGGCGGTGATTGCTTGAAGGTAGCAGGCCCGAATGTTGAAGAAGGGGAAGATGATGTTGATTGTGCGGACAAGGGAGATCTCCAGATTTAGAAGTACTGATAACCTGCCAAGATAGGTATGGTATATCTTGACTTTAGGTATTGTTATGGACAGTCTGGGGCGAAAATGTCCCCCGCCCTTATTTTAGGGCTCTACGATATCGGGAACTATGGTGCATAGTTCTCGACATCGTAGAGCCCTAAAATTTGGTGACAATTGAGCACAATTCTAAATAGTTACCTGAACGTGATGAATATGATAAAGAATACAACCGGGCAAATTTGTAATGCTACCTCAACTGCTCCGTTTTCTAGTAGCAGAAACATGACTGCAGCTAACACCGCTCCAAAACCTGGAATAGCCATAGTACACGACTCTTATCGCACAGTACACACAGTACACAAACTTTTGGAAAGGGCTGTATTTTGTGAAAATACATAAAAACGAAATTTTAGAATATTCTAGTGGGTTATAGCTTAGAAAGATTATATCTAGAGATGATCAGTGATCACCACCAGCAACAACCAATTACCTGTCACCATATCACAACTGGACATCATCAGATACATTGCAGGAACCACGTTACTCCTGATCCGTTTAGCTGTCAGGTAGAAGACAACCACGACCAGGTTTAGAACGACCGCCTGGAGACCTAGAAACAGGTTACAAAACCCGAAAATGTTGTTGAATGTACCGCCAAGGTTGGCGTCACTTTTCTCCCATTTTAGCTGAGCATTCCATTCGGTTGTGGTAATAGGGTCCGGGTTTATAGTTAGACCGGTAACAGTACTACTTGCCAAGGTAGACTCCTGGTCGACCATGATTACGTGCTAGTTAAATGCTAAAGTAATGTTTGGTTCAGAGCTGGTTCAGAGCTGGAATTAGTCAGTTCAAACAGTACACAAATGTTAATATTGGGCAAACAAAACTGACTACAGTACCTACTTGGTTCTCCATTGATACGAACTCGGTAAAATAACTAGCAAATGTGCAATATAATGCGGCAACATATCGTTTTATCAAAGGACTGTGATTTATGTTGGTCACAGGAAGGCTTTTGTTAAAACCGATCTTTCACCACCACCAGGTGTTTTGTCGCTGGAGGAGGAGCAAGAGAAACTCAGCAAGGAGTGGGATCTCTCTCTCTCTCTCTCTCTCTCTCTCTCTCTCTCTCTCTCTCTCACTTCACTCTCGCTCCCCTCCCATATTTCTTCCCCATATTTCCCAAGAGAGCTAGTTATGCAACCGAAATGAAGTATTGAGTTAGTCGAAGAGGAGGACTGTTACCGCTTGTTGTATAGCAGGTGGGGATGTCAACACAACTCAATTGAAAAACCTGGCGAGAGAGAGAGGGTAAAATGTAATAACATATGATGGGGGAGAAATAAGAGCTAAAATCATTTTCCTCTCTTTTCTGTAAGATGTTGTAGCGAAGAATGAGTCCTGTCAAATGATTTGCCTTGAAGGAAGACACTAACGACTACTCGACATGAGAGAGACACCCCCTAATCGATAACAGATGTTCAATCATTAAAATCCGCCCTCTCTCACCCTGTCCTTCCCCACGCATGTTATGTCTGTCTCATAACAGGATCCACTAAATCTCTTCCCCTATCCTTCCTCTCCACATCTGCTCTTAGATTCCTGAGGTTCACGACAAATGCTCTGTGAACATCGCTCCCGAGATTATCACAGGCATGGCATTGGCCTGACATTTTTACGACGAATAATCCCGGATCTCAATTTTTAGCTGAATATATTGATTGAGATGGTATCAATATTGAAATAGTTTGAGACAGCACCCTAGGTATAACGTAAAGGCAGCACTCTAGCTTCACTTAATATTACTTTTGGTGTTTATTGTATGTAGCAATGTTATAGCTTCCGGTTCCAAATTTCATGCTCATAGTTCGATGCTTTGAGCGGAAAGGCAACAATTACGTTCATCTTGTCGCGCGCGAAATCGGTACTGTATTGAAAGTAATTAACGTCAGCACGAAAAACGCAGAGCATGTTTTAAACACTCGGTCTGTTTCAGTCATTTGAGATGAAACTTCGCATGTGCCATTGTTCAGTCATGCCGATCTGATCATTTGAATCCATGGATGAGGAGTGAAGACATGAAGCAAAGGCATAAATTGTTAAATTTTATTCCTAAAGTACCCAAGTTGGATCTATGATGTGCGCGCGGCTCACCACGCTGCTGAAATTGTGTGGTTTCATTTCTAAACAGGCGCGCGCGTTACAACAAGCACTCTGTACCACTTTCCGAGATCACAATTCAGCTATTTTCACCAATAATTGGTATCGAGTTACGTTGTTACGTCATTAGCCACGTTTCAGGGCTGGCCTTGGACCCTGTTATAATAGCTGTCATGTGACAGTAATTCTAAGCTGGACCTTCTTTACTGTATGTGTCTGGGTTAATTCAAGATTAATTCCCGTCATGACTACCAAGATAGAAAAGAGGAAAATATAGAGTTGCGGTTTGGTATATACTGGTTGCTATGGTAACTAATGTCCTCTACTACTGCAGGTAGCTCTACATCTCCTGTTCAACACATAATGTCATCAGACACTCTTGAACACTACAGGACCATGCTCTGAGATGTTAATCCAACAAAGGTGGAGAGTAGTAAACAGTGAATGTTGTAATTGGGTGGGTTTAATTTGAACTAAGACGATGAGTTTTGAAAATATAAAGAATTAAAACTTAAAATTCAATACAATTCAAATGACCAAATGTCGAAACTCTAGAAAGTTCATGTTCAGAGACACGAAAGATATTATGACTTCGCTTCAGGTCTAAAATTTTGGTCCTGGGGACAGTATCTTTCCCACATAAATCACTCACTAGTCGCTAAAACATTCCCTCTACATCACTAAGCATCTTCAAGGGCAGCGACTACCCCCGGTAAATTATCGGGTGATTGAACTACAGGGTTAACTAAAACCTTCCCCAATGGATCACTACTAGCAACAGGGTCTATTGCTGGTCCTGCAGCTTCTGTACTGACTGAAGTCACTGCTGGAGAAACTGTCACCTTTGAATTTGCCTGGACCATAAATCTCTTAGCCCAGTCGGGTATATCGCCTGATTTTTTGTTGTCCATCTTCTTCTTCCTCCACTTTTCCTTTGCTTTCATTTCTGGAGTTTTAATTTTGGGGCTCTGTAACTTTCTCTTGTCCAATTCCTCCTCCTCTTCTTCCTCCAAAATGATAGACGGCTGCTCAATGATGACCTTTGGGAGCTCCATCTGCGGTGTTTCTGGGATCGGGTTTTTGAAGACCTCATCTTCCTCTTCCTCCTCTTCTTCTTCTAAAATAGCGGGGGCTGGTAATATTCGAGGGCTCTCCATTGACACCCCTTTGGCGCTGTCCGTGCTATTCCTGCTACCCCGAGCATTTGCCTTCAGAATCTTATTCAACTCCTTTAGCTCTTCCGGGTTGATAATAGTCATTGGTCCAATAATGTCTTTCGTCCAGTCGGCATTTTGCCGTTTAACAAATCTTGGCTGGGAATCTGTTTTAGGGAGGGGCTTTCTTTCTGCGGCTGCCTTGTTCATATCGGTTACCAATGCACCGACAACAAATGCCGGGAACCACCCTCGTTTCCCTGCATTAGGACCATCCAATAATAAACCCTTGCATTGTGTCCCCGCTCGATCTATAATCTTGACTTTTTGGCCCGGAGCCAGTGATATTTCTTCATCAGACTTAGCTTTGTATTGCCTGACAACATCTGCAAAGCCCATGGTCGGGGTTTCACCTGTGCCCCTGGACCCACGCTTCCCTCTATTCTCTGCTCGCTTTTGCTTTCGCTGCTTCTGTATTGCCTCTCTCCGCTTTTCCGGGGTCAGCTGGGACAGGTCCGGAGTTTCTTTAGGGGGCACGTTTACCCGAGTCCTCGTCCCTATACCATTCTCTCCGTCCATCAAAATCACGACATGGTCACCAAGTGAGGAATCCGAGATCTTCTCGTGAATTCCCCGCAGGCTCTTTCTCTTTATTGTCACTGAAGTCCTCCTCCGAACAGGGCTGGGAGCAGCAGACAACTTCTTCCGGTTTCCAGCGGTAAACGTGGAGAGTTGTGTGCGGAGTTTGCGCATGTTCCGCTTCATCTTTTCCTTTTTACTGACCAATATTTTACCTGAGTTTGCCTTCTTCTTTGCCTGTTTCGGTTTACTAACAAACTTGTTGTACGCCTCGTAACAGATGGCAACGAAAAGGTTCATGATGACAAAGTTCATGATAATGTACATGAAAATGAAGTACAGGGCTGTGATCCAAGAGCCGTTGGTTTTTTCGAACGTAGCCTGGAATATCTCATGCCAGTTAGATGTTGTGGAGACTTGGAAAATGGATATTATAGAGCAGAGAATATCGTCAAATCCACAACTCGCATCATTTCCATCATCATCATCGACAAGAGGAACCCAAGAGGAGGAGGAGGAGGAGGAAGAGGAGGAGAGAGTTTTATTATCTGTTGCTAGGGCAACGAATATTGTCTCACCAAGAGATGCGAATGAGAACACGCAGATGAAGTATAACCAGGTGAGATCTAGTAAAACGGGCACGAAGATCTTGACCAGGGAGTACAGTCTTTTGAAGGTAGATAGGTTGAGGAGTAGTCGGACCATCAGGAAAATAGTTGAGATAACGATACACAGACCTTTCCCAAGATACGGTGTTATCTCATTGGGATCAGGGACGATAATTTCCAAATAAATGAGAAGGGATAAAATGTTGAAGCACAGGGCGAGGACAACCATCATACCATCCACAATATTACGAGCTGATACCATAGCAACCCAACGACGCAGCTTACACTTGAACGGTTTGGGGCTGTCTCCATCCCAGTTCAAGTAGGCCAAAATGCTAAACCTAAGAGCTGTTTCAATTGTGAAGATACAGGACAATCCCACACGGATATATTGGACAACCTGGCCCAAGGTGGGGTGTGTCACATCTGCTAATACAAATAGGAAGGTGTGGAATATTAGCAGGATGATTATTATTCGTTGGAGGACCGGAGACTGGATGAATAGAGTCAGGTATATTGTCCCTTTTCCCGCACTCTTCCGAATAAGAGACGACATGAGATTTGTGTCGTCTTCATCCTTGTTTCGTTCAATCTCAAAGTCCAGGATATCATTTGTCTTGGTCAACCAGTGCTTGTAGTCAATCGTCGCTCTAGGGGGAGGGGAAAGGATTTACATCGTTTCATGTTACGAAACATTCTTGGAAACAAAATCCATACCATGGTCCATCATATTATTATGGATAACGTATTTATATTGTTCAGCATATCTCAACTCACCCATCCTGGGCTATATGTTGTAACAGTATTATTATCTCCCCATCATCATTCTCTGGTTTCAGCAGTCGAAACACCTCCAATAACCTCTCATCGTCCACAAATATCGTCTCTAATAAATATGGGATTATGATAGCTATTGAAGTCGAAGGAGTTTTCCTTGCTCGACCCCACAAAAACAAAAGTAAAGGAGGGATAGAATGAGTAATGAGTGTGATAACTGATATCAGGTGAAGAAAATGTATTTAAATTACCTGCACCATCACCAAGTATCTTCCATGCCTCGGCCAACTCAACCCTCCCTTTCAACCTCTCCTTCTTCACATTCAGCTTGGCCACCTTCCAATAGTTGTCCACCACAATAGCCAGCAGAATGCTCATCAGGATAAACACTCCAATGTAGAGGAATATAAAGAAGAAGAATATGTTGGCTATGTGCTCTCTGTACACTGGTACCATGACCTCTGGATAGTTCTCCGTGGTGATCAACACGAACATCCTGATGAAACACTTGAGGACATTGTTGAATTGTCCCTTGTATTGTAGAGCATCGTGTCCGGGAGGGAGATTGAGGTAGATCTCACCATACAGGTGCACCGCAATGCAGCAGAAGAACAGGATGAAACTCATGATTCCCAAAAGAGTGGTGAATATCCGTCCAATTGTTCGCACCACAACAATGAAAATATGGTACACCGTCTTTAGTCTGATCACAAAAATAGCTGGTCTCAAAAACTGAAATGGGATCACCAAACTCTGGGTAGTATCTGCACTAGTGAGCACCAAGTGGCACACGGTGTATACAAAGTCAACCAGAAAGAGACATGTAAAAATCAGCTGGAGCTTTATCTTCAGGCCTGTTTTTGAAAGAGTGAAGAACTGAGCGGGCGTGTAGATGATAATTCGAAGTCCGACATCTAGAAAGTACACCAACACACAGCAGCCCTCTATGGCAAGAAAGGTTATTTTTATCTCTGCAAACAAGAGTGAACAGTGAACCAAATTCACGATGTGGAGAAAGTAAATCCAAACGCTGTGAGATGTTATGTTGAAGGATAGCCTGGTAAAAACCCCATTTTCCATAGCAAATGCCTTTCCGTGCTGACCTCTCCCTGAAAATAAATCAGATCAGATAAAGCTGAGACTTAACAAATTTAGAGAAACCAAGTAAAGAAAGGGCTATTGGCTATATTTATTATTATTTACCGTATTTTGCATCCTCAATATGGGCTGCAGCAATCTCGAGTTCGTCATAATCCTTGGACAGAGAAACGTACGAGTCAAGGGCTCTATTTTTCTCACTGCTTAACTTTTGAAGACGTCTTGATTTTATGTCCATACTGTTGAAAAGAAGTTGATTAAGTTTGGTTGAATACTCCATGATCCTACCTTTACAGATTACCATAATCTGTAATTCCTATTACGCTGCTAGAGCATCGGTCTGAGCCAATTTAATACATAGACGTCGCGTCACGTCGTAATTAAGTCCCCAGAGTGTCGTAGTGTAGAAAATTGGGGCCAGTGCAGTACTGCAAACTGTTTGCATTACACGTTCGGGTCGCAAAAACCGCTTATTTTCAAGAGGGAGCCTAACCCCCCTCGACGCAGGGCTTTCACCGCCAAGGCCCTGAACCAGACCCTTATATGGGCCCTGCATGTTGATTGTGGGAGG
Source organism: Pleurobrachia bachei (assembly GCA_000695325.1). NCBI lineage: Eukaryota > Metazoa > Ctenophora > Tentaculata > Cydippida > Pleurobrachiidae > Pleurobrachia > Pleurobrachia bachei. Next base: position 45,886 of record AVPN01000031.1, on the reverse strand, counting down.
TTTCACGCCCCTGATTGTGGCTACCGCCATCAGCCCTGGCTCCGGAATGCGGAGGCCAGCTCCACCCCTTGGCATATGCTACAGGCCCTTTTGCGGGGTGCCGCGGCAGCGCAAACGAGGGGATTGCAGCGCCTTCCAACTTTCCGGTCAGATTTTTTTTGAAATTTTTTGATTTTTTTGTGGACTTGTTTTTTCAATAACAATTTTAGGAAAGCAGCTTTGAGCAACATGGATCACACATGCCCGGAATTCCACCATCCTGGGCTATATGTTGTAACAGTATTACTATCTCCCCATCATCATTCTCTGGTTTCAGCAGTCGAAACACCTCCAATAACCTCTCATCGTCCACAAATATCGTCTCTAATAAATATGGGATTATGATAGCTATTGAAGTCGAAGGAGTTTTCCTTGCTCGACCCCACAAAAACAAAAGTAAAGGAGGGATAGAATGAGTAATGAGTGTGATAACTGATATCAGGTGAAGAAAATGTATTTAAATTACCTGCACCATCACCAAGTATCTTCCATGCCTCAGCCAACTCAACTCTCCCTTTCAACCTCTCCTTCTTCACATTAAGCTTGGCCACCTTCCAATAGTTGTCCACTACAATAGCCAGGAGAATGCTCATCAGGATAAACACTCCGATGTAGAGGAATATAAAGAAGAAGAATATGTTAGCTATGTGTTCTCTGTACACTGGTACCATGACCTCTGGATAGTTTTCCGTGGTGATCAAAACGAACATCCTGATGAAACACTTGAGGACATTGTTGAATTGTCCCTTGTATTGTAGAGCATCGTGTCCGGGAGGGAGATTGAGGTAGATCTCACCATACAGGTGCACCGCAATGCAGCAGAAGAACAGGATGAAACTCATAATCCCCAAAAGTGTGGTGAAGATTCGTCCAATTGTTCGCACCACAACAATGAAAATATGGTATACCGTCTTTAGTCTGATCACAAAAATGGCTGGCCTCAAAAACTGAAATGGTATCACCAAACTCTGGGTGGTATCTGTACTTGTAAGGACCAAGTGACACACGGTATATACAAAGTCAACCAGAAAAAGACATGTAAAAATCAGTTGGAGCTTTATCTTTAGGCCTGTTTTTGAAATAGTGAAGAACTGGGCGGGTGTGTAAATAATAATTCGAAGTCCGACATCAAGAAAGTAAACAAACACACAGCATCCCTCTATGGCAAGAGAGTTTTTGTTGATTTGTGCAAACAAGAGCGAACAGTGAACCAGATTCACGATATGAAGAAAGTAGATCCAAACGCTGTGAGATGTTATGTTGAAGGATAGCCGAGTAAAAACCCCATTTTCCATCGCAAATGCTTTTCCGTGCTGACCTCTCCCTGAAAATAAGTCATATCAGGAGCTGAATTAAGATAAACCAAATCAAGAAAAGGCTGTTAGCTGTTATAATTTACCGTATTTTGCATCCTCGATGTGTGCTGCGGCAATCTCGAGTTCGTCATAATCCTTGGACAGAGAAACGTAGGAGTCAAGGGCTCTGTTTTTCTCGTTGCTTAACTTTTGAAGACGTCTCGATTTGATTTCCATACTGGCGAAAAGAAGTTGATTAAGTTTGGTCGTATACTCCATGCTCCTACCTTAACAGATTTCCATAATCTGTAATTCCTATTACGCTGCTAGAACATCGTTCTGACCCTATTTTATGCATGGACGTCACGCCGCGTCGCGATTAAGTCCCCAAAGTATCAGTAGTAGTGTAGAAAAGTAGAAACGCAGGTATTGGGGCCAGTGCAGTACTACAAAACTTTTGCGGTTTGCATTACACGTTCGGGTCGCAAAAACCGCTTGTTTTCAAATTTAATTTTTCAAGGAGCCTACCTCCTCCCCTCGACGCGGGCCTTTCACCGTCAAGGCCCTGAAACGGACCCTTACATTGGCCCTGCATGTTGATCATCATCATCATCATCAATAAATATTTAATATACCGCCTTATAGCATATTGGTAAGATAACACTTAAAAAAGAAAAAACTTTACGGCTACCCTCCTGCTTTCAAAAGCGGTTTTACTCTACTTGATCTAAATGATAAGAATCCATGAGCTAGTGGTTATATAATTGTTCAATTGTCCCTTGGTGCTTCTAACACCCTCTTTCCACGGATTATGTAGTGGGTTCCAGGGGACTGCTTTACCTTCTCCTTCAGTTCACTTACTAGCTGTTTCCGTTCTCTCCGTTCTTCAACAGTTCTATCAGGAGAAAGGAAAACTTTGCCGAACTTGTCGTTACCTTTCAGCAAGGATTTCTTCGACAGTATCGACATTTGAGCATCTCTGCTCCTCAACACAACTTTAACAGGTCTTGCAGACGAAGACTGCTTTCCCAGGCGCTCGGCAGAATTCACTTTCGGAGCCTCTTCAAGCTCACTAAAAAGAGACTTTATTTGAGTTTCAAGC